>SNQJ01S0028054.1:9892-30329 GCA_010110895.2 Picea sitchensis | reverse complement strand
AAAAAAATCAAATATGCCCCAAAAAGAGGAAGGGAAAAGTATTTTCTTTATTGGCAGCATAATGAGTCGCCCTTGGATAAAGAACATATGTTTGTTTGTTCATCAAACTATGGGATGTAGTACAACCTTAGGAAGTTGTTCTCACTATATAGAGTTGTGTCCTTCGTTGTTTGGTTATCCTTCCAAACATATGGAGAGTTTGCGTTGCTTCCTGCTTCGTAGACTTATGATTAATTCCATGTTGCCTGAGTCTCATCATTTGTTGTGCTATTGTCCAAGGGAAGTTTGTCACCAAGCCTGAGTCGACCCCTATAAAAATTTTCTCTTGCCCTCATACCCGACCATCCCAAATGTCCAATCAAGTCCTTGTTCGAAATCAATGAAGCCTTCAGTCTAATCATCAAGTCCATGACCGATGAGTCGTCGAAGACCTCTGGGTAGTGCAATCGTACACTCATATTACACTCCTACCCGCGTTTTGAAGATTTTGAAGTAGTTGCTCGAGCTATGAAGACCTCATCTGCAGCCATCACGCTGTATCAGCTTCTAGAAGATGGGTACTCTATATGTATATCTTTTTTATTTCGAGATGTATCTCCATTGTGTATTGTTCATGGATACTCTTTATATAGTTATATGATATGGATCTACAATGTATATGATTGGTAGCCATGATTCTATTTTATCCTGAGCATGGGTATGCCCACCTCGGTGAGACATTTGTTATTTTGCAGACGACACCTCCTATTTCCTAATCCTTGGGCTCAATCGTTCGGCACATCAGTAAAGATTGGTAATGTATTTCGGCCATCAGATGCTCTTCTGACCTCACACATTAGGAGGCATCTGTTATAACCCTAAATTGCACCATACATGCTTACCTGGCATCAGGCCATCTCAGATCACTTCTTTGCCAAAGCATTGTTGAGCAACTCTTTAAAAAACCTATTTTATAAGGGCCCACACTCCCTACTCCATTACTGCACACGTGTACACGCTAGTTGACCTAAAACAGCCCGCGTGGACCGACAAAAGCACGAAAAAAGGAAATTTTCCGACGGAACACACAGCTCTGGGTGAGTTAACTGAAACTCCCGGCCATGCATGGCCGAGGGTTTGTCCAAATACCTAGCTTCTTCTAGCCTATAAAAGAAGGGTTAGGGTTCCCATTTGGAAGAGGAATAATATAGCAAAGAAACTCTGCCCATTTGCATATTTCCATTGTCCCAACCCTTTAGCCATCCTTGTGCCAGAAGAGATACAAAGCAAAGAAGTTGGAGGGCAGTTGAAGAGGATCCCAAGATCAAGTTCACGGAGCGGTGGCTGGTCTCAACTTTTTGTAAGTTGAATCATTCAAAGTAATAAAGAAAATTCTTTTCCCGTCCCAATTCATGAGTTATTCATAGTTTGTTAAGTACATATTTGAATCTCTAACCCGTTAGTATATAGGTAAGATGCATGTGTAGTTGTTTCTTGTCTTGTATGCAGGTCAGCTTTGGAAGTAGAACTATGAACAAGTGATCAAGTGTGCAAGAGGATCGACATCGAATGCCTGGAACAAGGTAGGTTTATTTGGCCATGTATTTAATGAAAGAAATGGGATTTAAGTCTGGGGACGAAGGTAGAAAGTAGATTTTCTCTTGGTCATATCTGCATGCAAAGTATAACCCTATTTGCTAGTCTGTAAGGAGATTTCCCTCACAACAGGAAGGTGTACTTGTTGTTGTTGTCGAGCCACACCCAACGGATAGGTACACATGGGTAGATGATTCGTTTGGACCTCCATAGGGATAAAATCCTACCAGATGGATGTTGAGACCCCAGCAAGGGGCAAAGATAGATCAAAGGTTTTCACCAGAGAGAGAGGAGGGTGTTCCACCAAAGATAACCTGGCAGGCCTAGACCTAGGGGGTCTTTCCCTTCTCACTATGTCACCCATGTAACCCATGACATCACCCAACGTTTTGGACACTTTGGAGGCAGCTGTGTGCCAAGTGGCACATGTGGTTTGATTTAGAGGCCTTAGGAGGCCTAATGTTTTTCTCCTAGAGGTCAATGTTGCCCTAAAAAGGACTAAAGTCACCCTAAATGGGCATGACGTCACATTTTCTTCTTGATTTAGGGTTTTATTATGTCATTTAATGTAAAAACTAGATATTACATGTAAATTGGCCATGTCGGCCTTTTTGACCTAATTATGGTCATTCTAACTATATAAATAAGGGATTTTCCCTTGTATTTTTTCATCATCTTTCACTCACACTTGGTGAGGTATGAAATTTTCACCCTATTGGGGGTTACATGACTTAAATTTAGTGCACACTTGTTGAAGGAGGCTTATTTTGGACTATTTTGGCAATTTTCTTGGTGGAAATGTTCAACTAGAGTATTTGCTAGATGATTCTTTGTGAATGCAAGTAAGATTGATTGATGAGATTTCTGTGGTGATGAGTGTTTTCAGGTGTGTTTAGAGAGACCATAGTATTTTCAATGGATTGTCGACATTTTGGATCCATATCAGGATCCATCATCAGGACAAGAAGCCTGGGTTCTAATTGGAGGGAAGAGTTGGTCCAATATGGATCCTGATATGGATGCGAAACATCGACAATCCATTGACAATACTGTAAGTAAGATTTCTGAAATTCTTCTCCATTGAATGGTTATAGTTATGTTTATCTTTCATTTACTTTAAGATTATGAAATTTCTAGCATAAAACCCTAGGAGGCTAAGCACATGTTATTGCCCTTGCCTTAATAGCTTTCACCTACTAGATTTTTCTAAGAAGCCAATTTTCTTGAAGCTTTTTCTAAGGGCCTTGCCATTGCAACACCCTAGAACATTTTGCTTCATCTAATTTGGCATTTACTTTATACTTGAGCTAAAGAAGGAGGAAAACTACTAGGGCCTAGGGTTACCTACACCCTAGTAGCTATTTCCCCCCTAGGATTTGGTAGTTGAAGCCTTGGGTTACCAACACTTCAACTATTGACCTCTCTTGTCTTTGATTCTCTTAATATCATCTTTTCCTTCAATATTTGATTCTACCTAAAAGACTGCATTTTCCATAAAGGAACTAATCTAAGACTTTTTATTGAGTGATTGACCTAAACCACTATCAAAACCTATACCGTAAGCTCTCTATTAACCACTCCTAACATTAGAATATCCTAATCTACTAACTTAATTGTTGTTGTTACTAAATTAAGCTACAAACAACTTTTGTAGCACTAAAAGCATATAAAAGAAATTAAAAAAGTTGATTAATGCACTACCTTATTTGCTTCTGACAAATGCTAGTGTTTTGATGTTAATAAGTGAGTATTCTTGGTCATTTTGAAGCCATTTTAAGGCACTTATTGTGAATCTATTGTATTATAAATATTTCTTCTAAAAATTTATGTTTGCTTCACCATTATATCAGCCATTGCTTTTATTGATAAAGTCTGTGGTTTTATGAAATACTAACAGCAAGTTGTACTTGCAAAAGATATATTTTCTTGTTGCTTTGTTCTGGGAAGGTACATATTGATACTTCACTACTTCATTGGTTAAAACCCTGGGAATTTCTTATCATTGTGACTTGTGAGAGGGGACATTTTCATAGGTAACTTAACCTTGCCTTCTAAAACCCCCAGGTCACTAGGGACGTCTCCCTTGGGCCATCAACCCTAAATAAAAAGAGGCATCCTATTGAGGTGACAGTGATAGGATAACCTTTGTTATGCCAATTTTCCTTTCCATTAACCTTTCCTTTGATCAAAGTACAAATTGTGCGATAACAAAACTACAATGGAAACATTTTAAGTGAAGAACTTAATTTAGTTTCTCTTATTTCTTATAAAGGGCATGAATTATTCAAAGAGTCCATTTTAAGTATTTTTAAGCATCATTAATGAATAATTGGGTCATAATTGTTTTTTGTCAACTTTACCAAAATAATCTCAAATACATGTCTTCAATGATAAATGAATAATCTAATTCGATAAAAGAAGGATATGAAATTTGAATATACATTATGTATGATGAACATGTTGTTTGGGTCGATTTTAACTTGATGAAGCCTCATGAAGTCCTTTGAAAGAGGGGTGGGAGATGGGGGAAAGAAGAAGGGATAAAATCCTAGACACAATTGGGTTTACACAAACAAGTTGGCTTAATACGAAGTGTACTATCATTGATGATAAACAATAAAAAAATACATTAAAAATGCCATTTACAAACCACATTGTCATCGTCTCCTCCACAGAAGCTATATACAACTAGGTCTTGATAATGAATGGGAAAGAGACACCTATCCTTGACATTATTAAACCAAACATTTGAAAAAACCCAAAATTAAAAGTAAAGAAAATCCCAGGGACTTTTGTCCCCTCATTTAGGTTGGAGACCAACCCATCAAGATCAAAGTGGTCAAGATAATAGCATCATAGTCTAGCAAGGATGTGACCATTGTCTAAAATGTTATTGCCTCCAAAATACTTAATTTCCATCATTGTTTTCCCTTGTTGTTCATTTTAATTAAAGTGTACCTAATGCCTTTTAGCTCCCCACCAACACAAGCCACATTGAATCTTTGACATCAAGGCCTCTAGTGTACTTTAGGGCATAAATTATAGCTCAAGAAATAGGTTTATGGCTTCTTCATCAATTCTTTACTAACTAAAAGTAGTCAAAAAATACATTGATCAGGTTTATGTGATACATACTTCCTCTCTATGTTATTGGCATTGATTAGAAGTACATGTATGCATTATGGATCTCCATTAGTTTTGATTGATGTCTTTGTGATGCGTTTTTGAATACAAGTTTTCTTTTACAAACCATGTGTCTATTGTAGAGGATTTCCTTCCACATTAATATGACAACTATTAAATATTGATTTGGTGCATAAGTAATGGAGATGTTAAATTTTACATTAAATAGATCAGAAGTGTGGGGAGAGGATGCTACACTAGATAGAATAGCATACTACTTTAATCATAAGATTGAGGATGTGAGTTTAATGGATGTTTATCCAATCAAAATCAAGTCCACTTGGAGAAACAACATAGTTGGTGAAGCGGGGGTATCCAAGAGTTTGGATATGTTTGTGGTGCTTGAAAACATTTTGGTTGAAATTGATTGGATAGGGCCATTGATAGAGGTAGGTGGAGGGTCTAATCATTACCCTATCCTCTTTTAGATGGAGAGGTAGGATAATAATCCTGACATTCCCTTCAAATTTAAGTTAAGTTGGCTTGTAGAGGAGGATTTTCATGATCTAGTCAAAGGAGAATGGAGAAGCTATGGTGCAGGGTCTAGTAGCCAATTTTTAGTTTGCATCTTCTTTGAAGAAGATAAAAGAGATTGTGGTAGCATGGGCAGCAAACATACCGTAAATTTTAGACGGGGATTTGAAATAAGTTGTAAAAGACATTTTAGAGATATATGAGAGGAATATGGAGGGATCTTTAGGGAGGAGGAAAAATTGAAGGTCATTGATTTAGAAGAAAAAAAGAATAAGATGTTTTTTCATAGAGAGGTTGAATGGAGAATGAAGAGTAGGGTAGTGTTGTTGGAAAAATAATATGAAAATACATTTTTTCATCATCATTTAAACCATAGGAAGATGATCAAATTACAATCTAGGAAATGAAAAATGAAGCACTAAAAGTTGTGGGCATGGGAATTTAGTATTAAAGGTAAAAAAAATTATGTTATCCCTTTTTTAGAAGGATCCACGAAAACTGCTCAAAAATAAAGGGAAGTGAATCCGCTCAAGGGGTGATTACGGAGTAACCCCACAATTCACTTTGCTTGTCTTGATGAAGTTGGTGAGATTATTATTTAATGAATTAAGAAATACATTAGGACACTTCATTTTCTCCAAATTTAATTGTGTTATAACAATGACTACTCTCATCTTTTTTTTTCCAAGAGATGACTACTCTCATCTTTACCATCGAATCATAAAATTATCTATGATAGCAATGCATTACATTTTCACAATTCGGTTCATGTGTGTTGGTTCTCAATTATGTGTATAAAACCATCCATTGAGAAACAATAATAGTAATATTGTGATGTCTATCTAGCAACCTCATGACCATCTAGCAACCTTCTTGGGAAAACATGGAAGTTGTGGTGTGTGTCCATTCCAAGTTCAATGACCTTGTTTTGGAAATCAATTTATAATCTTCAATTTTGCATGTTTGGATAATTCAAAGATCTCCCAACTTGCATGAAGATAAAGTCTTGCCTTGAAATATAATCAAATCCTCAATCTCCCTACCTAACTCTAATGCAAGACAATTATACCCAAATAAGAGAGTAAAACAACATGAGTCCTTGGAAAGAAAATTGCAAGTGTATAACATAGGCAATGTTAATATATATGATTAACAAAATATACTTGCCACGTCGTTTCACGTAAGGTCAAATCAATTATTATAACATAATGCATTGGTTTAATAGCCACTAACCAATATATTTTGGTGCTTCATATGTATATTCATCATTGTGTTGAATGTCAAGTCAAAAATATAATTGAGTAGACAATGATTTTTTTTTAATTCAAAATCTGTAACATTTTATGTTAAGATGCAGTTATTAATGTGTGGTATTTTTGTTTCAGAAAAATTGATGAAGCAAACACTACAAAACATTTTTGAAAAATTAACAAAGCAAACACCACTTAAGTAAACACCCCAATACATTTGGAGGCTATGAATGCATTATCGGTAAAGTACCTAGGATGTCTATTTATATATGGCACCTTATTTATTGTGTTTACATAGATCAAATTATCATCATAATAAATCCATGTTGGAGTTATAATTATAAGGATATAGCATATCGAAAAAGCATTAGTTATGGAAGAAAAATGCCAGAATGCTTCTTACAGAGTCTCATACACTTTTTTGCTAAAAATTAGCATGGTAATCACAAGGTTTATTTCTTATAATCCTTTGTTATTTTATGTTTTCAATATTAAACATAATCGATCTATAAAAGTTTATGTTTTCGCACTTTAGAACAAACCTTTATTGATGCTTGGTAGTTAAAAAATATGGCTAAGAAAGGTTGTGATCAATTACTTTAATTTCATAGAATGTGACCAATCAACTATAAATTAATATATAATCCAAGACTAGCATGCATTGCTATCTTGCACTATAAATCCAAGAAACTTGTGAAGTTCAAGTCTTTCTTTTATTAGTTATTTTCCCCTACATATAAAGCAAGTGATTGCTCAACCTCCCATCCATCCTATAATCATAGTGCAATACTTATGTTCATCAAACAATTTTGAGGGAATTAATGTAATAATCTCTCATTACAATCTATGAATCCACCCTACCTATAGTTTTAGCTATGATGTTCTTTATACTACAATTTATTCTTTCTCTTCCTACAATTCTGGCTTCTTGTGTTGTAAAGTTCACGTCTTTCCTTTACTAGTTCTTTTTCCCTACATATAAAGCAAGTGATTGGTCAACCTCTCATCCATCCTATAATCATAGTGCAATACTAATATTCGTTAAACAATTTTGAGGGAATTAATGCTCTGATCTCTCAATACAATCTACCAATCCACTCTACCTATAGTTCTAGCTATGATGTTCTTTATACTACAATCTATTCTTTCTCTTCCTACAATTCTAGCTTCTTGTGTCCTTTTCTACACTACAATCCAATCTTAACCATGTGATGATGGTTCTTCACAAGCATTGCTTCTTTTTTTCCACCAATCTCGTGTTGCAAATAAAGCTAATGTCTCTCCTTGTTTGACTCCATCTGAACTTTGGTGTCAAGCTTTCTCTAACACCGGATAGAAGTGGGATGTTACCTCTCTTGAAAATTTAACGCAAATTTCATTGACCCTAGTATAGTCTATGCACAATAAGAATGGTCCTAGTATAGTATATATGTCTTTGTTCTGCCATGTGGCACAATGCAGATTATGGAATTCTACTTGTACACAACTTTTAGAGAACCAATGAAAAACAGAGGTGTTGATACAACATTAACATAGTTATTTATACTTTAATGTGATTCAACAGGGCATAATGCATTATTATATATGTATCTTTTCAGTAAAATCGTAATTGATTCCCCTAATGGATTTTAATGCTCACTATTTTTATTTATACATCTATGTGATCCTCATGCAAACAATTATTTTCTTCCTAATATTCTAGTTTCTTGTATTTTCCTTTTCGAACTAAAATTGATGGCTCTTTAAGTATGTCATTGGATGTGCTATACTGTAATCCACTATTTACCATTTGATGATGGCACTTCACACTACCTTTGCCATTTTGTTTTTCAACCTTTTGTCTCAAAAAATAATAATGTGCACAACATGCAAACCCTTTTAAAAAATCATTGGACCAACATATATAGCAGTTATAATAATAATAATCTATTTTTAAGGTCATGGCCAAGCCAGACATCAAATTGATGTATGAGACCCCCTCTGCCCAACTATTTTGATTTGTAAAGTCTATGGAGGTATACATACCCTAACCTTCTGGATTTGAACTTGTGACCTCTTATGAGAAATACATGTTCTTAACCATTAGGCGGAAACACATGTTCTTAACCATTAGGTGGAAACACATGTTATTAACCATTAGGCATGTTATCCCCACTTTTAGGGATAACTAGGAGATTATGTCTCGAGGCCCACAGGTCCTAGACATGGAGTACTGAGAGCCAAATCGACTTGAGCATGGCCCTAGAGGGTCCATATTTTCTCCCTTTCAGTGCCTATGCTTTGTCAGCAGCAGCAAAATCCATCACCTTCGGCTTGGTCTTGTATCAGAGATGGTTCTTGCTCCATGAGGTAATGAGTCCGGGTATCATGGTATGTGTCGCTCTGATCTTCAAAACCTTTGAATATGTGCATTTAATTCCTTTTGTTTCTAACAAATGCTTGGATATTATACTTGTCCACCTGACCATGTCTAGGGGGAACGACAAGATGCCCTAGTAATCCTATGCCCATAGGTTTTGGTTTGTCACTTGGGGGGTTTATGAAAAAATGCATCATCCACTCCCTTCATATTACCACTTTTTCATCTTTCTTCCTGCTCATCTACACCATTTCACTTGTCTGGGCATTGGGTTGACCAATCATTTTAGGGTTGCACCTTGCCTTGTGGGAAGAAGGGGCTAAAGGCCCAAAAGGTAAAAGCAAGTTGGAAAAAGATAAAATCCTAAAAATAAAACCTCTAGATGATTTTCCCAGGGATCCCCGAGAAAGTAGTAAAAGGATTCTCAACAAGAAACAAGAGGGACCCATAAAAAATAATAAAACAATACCTAGTCAGAGGATGGGGCGTCTCATCATGAGCCAGCCTATTAGGTCCATGGACAGGTGCAACTCGCCTTCTACAAAGGCACCCATAAGTAAAGATTTGCATCCCCCTTCTTTCACTGCACCCATTATCAGGACATCCCTTATCCACCTCACCCACTTGCATGAATTAGATTTAGTCCTTTCCAGGAAATTTCCTTTTCTAGTGGACACTAGCCCAGTAGGACACTCTGTCACTTTCCCCAAACTTGTATTGCAAACTTGTATAATGTCTTTGAGCATTTAACTGGGGTAATAGGGGTTTTATGCACATGTTTAATAATATTGATGATGAGATGTGATTGACATTTCTATGATCCATGTGACTTATGAGCCCATGGAGGGAGTAGTTGTTGATGTGCAGGATCATGCCCGACAGACAGGTACCATGTTGGATAGGTACACATGGGGAGATGATCAGTTCGGAATTCCATGGGGCTGAAGAGCCCACTTGATGGATTTTGAGACCCCAGCAAGGGGCAAAGACAGGGCAGAGTGTTTGTGCAAGGAAAGAGCAGAAGAATCCACCAGAGGCAGCTGAGAAGACTTGTACCTAGGGGGGTTGATCCCTCTCCATAGGAATGTTGGCCTTGGAGGGACCAGGACGTCTCCCAGAAATCCCATGATCTCACCCAGCATTATGGACATTTTGGGAGGTAGCTTTGGCAAATTTGGCATGTGTGGTAGCTTGGAAACGCCCAAGGAGGGCTAGTGTTTCACTCCTGGAGGCTGCATTTTCCCTAGAAGGGGATAATGTCACCCTAGAAAGAGGATGATGTCTCTCTATTGCTTGATTAGGGTTTAATTGCAAGACATTTAATGTAAAACAGTATGATTTTGGTATTTTGTCCTTGTCGGCCTTTTTATGACCTAAAATATAATTTAGGTCATTGTTATTGTATAAATTGAGGGTTTTTACCTTCATTTTTATCATCATCTTTCACTCACTCATTAGTGAGGTCTGAAATTTGCGCTACACTTGGAGTTCTTGGCTGAAATTGTGAGGCGCACTTGTTGAAGGAAGGCATTTTTGGAATTATATTGGTATTTTTTGCATTTCTCTTGGTGGAAGGTGTTACAACTAGGGTTTTCTACTTGATTTCTTGGTTAAATGTAAGTGAATTTCTGAAAAACTTATTAATTGAATGGTTGTAGTATTGTTTCTTTGGTATTTATGGTTATAATTTGTTGATTTACACCCTAGGGGACAAGCACACATTGAAGGTCCTTGTATCATGTCCCTATCAAGGTTTTAGCCATTTTGTTTGCTAAAGTGAGATAGAGTCTTGCCTTAGCAACACTCTACTCTCTCTAGCCCTTGTTGAAGAGGATTGAGCCTTGCCATAGCAACACTCAAATATATCTTCTCCCATGCTAGTCGTTTTACCTTATTGAAGCTAAGAAGGAGAAAACGCATCAAGGCCTGGTTCCCTTACACCTTAGTGAGTCGATTTTCCCTAGGGTTTGCTTAGTAACGCCTTTCCATACCAACATGTTGCTTGCAAACCTTCTTGTCTTAGTTTTATGCAATATTTTGAGATAATCATTTTTTACATTGAGCTAAGGAAGGAGGAGAGAGCATTGAGGCCTAGTTCCCCTACACCAAAGTGAGACTCTCTCCCCTAGGGTTTCATCCCTGAGGCCTTGCCATAGCAACACCTCAAGGTTTAACCCTCCCGTCCTTAGTCTTACTATTACATTTTGATCCTTCAACTTGCGTCCTCCTTTTGAATCCATTTACCCTAGGAACGCATTGATCTAAGGCCTAGCGTGTGAGTACTTTGATCAAAACAACTTCTAAATACTTTGAACAAACCCTAACTATTCTAACCCTAGCCTAGCCTAACCCTACTAACTTTACTATTGTCATCATCTTTCTAGTGCTACAAACACCTTTGTGCAGTTATCGATTTACTTTTAAGCAATTGAATGGTTGGTTAAGGCATTATCTAATGAAGTGTTAATTTATTACATTGAATGCCAAGTTTCTTTAGCATTTATTGAAGAAGTGATATTGTAAATTGTTGCTATTGTACAAACATTGACTTCGTCAATATTTATTGCACAATTACTTATTATCAGATAGTCATTGATTATATGAAGTACTAACCAAGTGAGTAAGCTTGCATATATATATCTCTTATTTCTTTGTCTCGGGCAGGTACATATCTTTTTGGTTATACTTCTCTTTATTGGTTGGTTAGCCGGACTATCTGCTTGGTGGTGACTTGTGAGGGGGAATTTATCTTTTAGCCTTCAATCCTCTGCCTTCTCAAAACCCCAGTCACCGAGGACGTCTCCCCTGGGCCTTACGTCCCTAAATAGAAAGAACCTTCCTATCGAGGTGACATTGGGTGGGATTGGTTCGGTTACGCCAGTTTGTCTCTTTACATATATCTTTTATCCTAACTACAAACTGTGCATTAACATTTTGGTGCCATTTTCGAGGAACACTGAGTCAATTCTCCTCAAGACGACACTTTTCGGTAAGCCTTGCCTCAAAATCATTTATCTTACAAGCTTACCTGGTGACTACACTTAGGGTGATTCCCTTATTTCTTTGATAATTTCAAGAAAATTATCTGGCGACTCCACTAATGACGAAGTCAAATATGAATTCTCAATGGTATCCGGGAAACTACAAGCCTTTAGACATGAGTAAAATCCCTGGATACCCTAGACAAACACCCCTGAAATATGAAAAATGGCTCCCTAGATTCACTGGTAGTGATGGGGAAAGACCTGACTATCACATGAGTAATTTTTGGGCTTTCTTTCAGCTCCACCCTATCACTGATGATGCAGAAGACTTGGTAATGAAACTCTTCTCTGCCACTCTGCATGGAAATGCTAGAAGATGGTATGATAATCTTCCAGCCGCTAGCATCACTTCTATGGACCAGTTATAAGAAACCTTTCTCATGAGTTGGGGCATGAAGTTGGAATACATCCAATTATTACTTAAAACACTCGAATACATAAGACAAACAGAGGATGAGACTATCAGGGATTTCAATGTTAGGTTTTAGATGTTGCTCTTACAAATTACTAGAAGCCATTATCCTGAAGACAAGTACCTCATGTATCTCTATACCAATGCATTTCTGGGACATTTAAGCTTCCTCCTCAACAAAAAGGGTCCAAAAACACTCAAAGAAGCATATAACATGGCTATAAAAATTTAGGCAAATATCTCCTTGTTCAACGAAGGACATTATTTTACTCCAGATGCCTTTAGTATGGAGAGATTAGTTTCCCTTGAGATCTTTACTAAAAATTCACAAGAAATAAGGGAACAGGTTATCAATCAGCAAAATGAAGACACAGTTGAGGATGTGGAACCTAAACAAAATGATGAAGTATCAACCTGCGCTTCTCCCTCTGATGAAGAAGTCCATGAACCATTCCCCCCTGCACAACAAAGGGACAATGAGGTTAGTTTCTTTCCTTTTCAGGATTCTGATGACACCTTGTTCCATGATTCAGAAAATGAAGGAGAAATGGAAGCCTTGAACGAAGTGGATATTCCTTGCCGTACAATTGAAGACGAAGGGGAAATTCATGAGGATAAAACAATGATGCATGTTGAAAACACCCAACTCCTCAAAGATCCTACACAATAAGAAACAATAAGTTACCCTCCTCCCCAAGATTTTGATGATGCTCTACTTTATGATGGGGGAGATAAGGAGGAGATAAATGAGTCCTTGAATGTTTCAAATCTTGCATGTTATGACACAGATAGTGACATGGTTGATAACATTGATGAGTTCATACATGTTGGGAAACATAGGTGGGATGTATTTGGTTATGATATGGATCCCATCTATGATATCGAGAGTCATTTCTAGGTGTTTCCTTTACAATTAACACAGCAGGTTACTCTTGACCAGTGGAAACAAGGAGATGAGAATTTTACCCATACTTTTCAAACACCCAAGGATGACCTAGTACCTTATTTTCCTGACGATTTGCAGTCTTACCTTGAGGGTTTCGATGAGTACTCTTTTGAGCACTTGGATTCTTTCCATGAAGCTGATTATTAACCACCATTGTGCTTAGGTCTAGATAGGAGTAAGGACCTTCTTTGTTTAAAGAAGGATCCTTGTGACAACACTCCCCAACCACCTCCAACTACTTTACTTTGTTGTGTCTCTAGAGGAGTAGTTGGGGAGTATGTTTTTGATGTTGAGTTTCCTCTAGGGAAAACCCTAGATTCCAAGGGTTGGTTGAATACTACAAGTTTGAGTCTGTTATCTCTTGCCATAACAGATCTTTGCCAATCCCTTCCCTAGTCATTTACTAGATCTTTGCCAATCCCTTCCCAGACTTCAGAGTGTGAGTAAGTCCTAGGTATCCACTTTGCGGGCCTCTCGAGTCAGTGCTCTGAACCTTGGACTTTTCATGATCCCTTCCTGAAGTGGATTGATTAATTTCCTCAGAGATTGACTTTGCAGGATTTTATCCCTCTCACCTGCCTCTATGAGTTAGACTTTGTGACTTCCGATGATACGATATATACTCTAACCCATGTCATTTTTGTGTTTGATTTATCACTATTTTGGCTTATGATTAAGCACAAAGGTAGGTATTGTGGGACGTTGTTGGATGGGTTTCACTAATCATTTGACTACACCCAACATCCATCCAATAGGTAAGTACATTTAAGTAGGCATTGGTTGCATTCATTGTACTATACCATCTGCATTGCATACTAGAGTAGTTTGCTTTTACATTCACACTTATGATTTCTTTATTTCAGTCTTATATGTGTGTGTGTGTGTGTGTGTGTGTTGGGGTGGTATCACCACACCAGTCGGTTACTAATACTTGATATTCATATCAAGAAGGTAAACAGGTTATCCCAGAGATCTTGAGGTTATCATGCGCTCTACGAGGAGCACATGTCCTCGAGTTGGAGCCAAATGTTATCCCCACTTTTAGGGATAACTAGGAGATTATGTCTCGAGGCCCACAGGTCCTAGACATGGAGTACCGAGAGCCAGATCGACTTAAGAATGGCCCTGGAGGGCCCATCTTTTCTCCCTTTCATCACCTATACTTTGTCAGCGACAGCACCATCCATCACCTTCAGCTTAGTCTTGTATCAGAGATGGTTCTTGCTCCATGAGGTAATGAGTCCGGGTATCATAGTATGTGTCGCTCTAATCTTCAAAACCTTTGAATATGTGCATTTAATTCCTTTTGTTTCTAACAAATGCTTGGATCTTATACTTTTCCACCTGACCATGTCTGGGGGGAACGACAGGATGCCCTAGTAAGCCTGTGCCCATAGGTTTTGGTTTGTCACTAGGGGGATTTCTTAAAAAAAACATCATCCACTCCCTTCATATTACCACTTTGTCATCTTGCTTCCCGCTCATCTACCCCATTTCACTTGTTTGGGAATTGGGTTGGCCAATCATTTGAGGGTTGCAACTTGCCTTGTGGGAAGAAGGGGATAAAGGCCCAAAAGGTAAAAGAAAGATGGCAAAATATAAAAGCCTAAAAATAAAACCTCGAGATGCTTCACCCAGGGATCCCCGAGAAAGCAGTAAAAGGATTCTCAGCAAGAAACAAGAGGGACCCATAAAAAATAATAAAACAAGACCTAGTCAGAGGATAGGGGGTCTCATCATGAGCCAGCCTATTAGGTCCATGGGTACCTAGTAGTATGACACTACTAGTAGCTGGTTACCACATCGGGGTAGTGACTCTTCGTTGCATGGCCAAGAGAAAGGGGGTCCCATCACGATCGTACCTTCTCATTTCTATGAAAGTACTTGTGGGTAACATTTCCACCACGCCAGGGCAGTGTCCCTTGATTATCTTCTTGAAGAAAAAGCAATAAAGAATAAAAAATAAAAGGCATGCATGGGCTTGGAAAAAATTGCATCTAGGACAGGTGCATCTCACCTTCTACAAAGGCACCCACAGGTAAAGCTTTGCATCCCCCTACTCTCATTGCACCCATTGTCAGGACATCCCTTATCCACCTCACCCACTTGCATGACTTAGATTTAGTATTTTCTGGGAACTTTCCTTTTCCAGTGGACACTAGCCCAATAGGACACTCTGTCACTTTCCCCAAACTTGTATTACAGACTTGTATAATGTCTTTGAGCATTTAACTGGGCCGTTGGACGCAACCAATGGGATATGCGGTAAAGCTTTAGGCATTACGGACTTGTCTTTGAGCTGGCGGAATTGTGGGGTTTTATGCATGTGTTTGATAATCTTAGTGATGAAATTTGGTTTATAATAGGGGTTTTATGCACATGTTTAATAATATTGATGATGAGATGTGATTGACATTGTTATGATCCCTGTGACTTATGAGCCCATGGAGGACGTAGCTTTTGATGTGCAGGATCATGCCCAACAGATAGGTACCACGTTGGATAGTTACACATGAGGAGATGATCAATTCGAACTTCCATGGGGATGAAGAGCCCACCTGATGGATGTTGAGATCCCAGCAAGGGGAAAAGACAGGGTAGAGCATTTGTGCCAGGAAAGAGAAAAAGAATCCACTAGAGGCAGCTGAGCAAACCTGTACCTAGGGGGGTTGAGCCCTCTCCACAGGAACGTTGGTCTTGGAGGGCCCATGACCTCTCCCAGGAAGCCCATGACGTCACTCGGCATTATGGACGTTTTGGGAGGCGGCTTTGGCAGATTTGGCACATGTGGCATCTTTGAGAAGCCCAAGGAGGGATAATGTTTCACTCTTGGAGGCTGCATTTGGCCTAGAAGGGGCTAACGTCACCCTAGAAAGGGGATGATGTCTCTTTATTGCTTGATTAGGGTTTAATTTTAAGACATTTAATGCAGAACAGTATGATTTTGGTATTTTGGCCTTGTCGACCTTTTTATGACCTAAAATGTAATTTAGGTCATTGCTACTGTATAAATTGAGGGTTTTTACCTTTGTTTTTATCATCATCTTTCACTCACTCTTTAGTGAGGTCTGAAATTTGCGCTACACTTAGAGTTATTGGCTGAAATTGTGAGGCACACTTGTTGAAGGCATGCATTTTTTGAATTCTATTGGCATTTTTGGCATTTCTCTTGGTGGAAGGTGTTACAACTAGGGTTTGCTACTTGATTTCTTGGTTAAATGTAAGTGAATTTATGCAAAACTTTTTAATTGAATGGTTGTAGTATTGTTTCTCTTGCATTTATGGTTATAATTTGTTGATTTAAACCCTAGGGGACAAGCACACATTGAAGGTCCTTGTCTCATGTCCCTATCAAGGTTTTAGCCATTTTATTTGTTGAAGTGAGATAGAGCTTTGCCTTAGCAACACTCTATTCTCTCTAGCCCTTGTTGAAGAGGATTGAGCCTTTCCATAGAAACACTCAAATCTATCTTCTCCCATACTAGTCGTTTTACCTTATTGAAGCTAAGAAGGAGAAAACACATCAAGGCCTAGTTCCCCTACACCTTGGTGAGCTGATTTTCCCTAGGGTTTGCTTAGTAAAGCCTTGCCATAGAAACATGTTGCTTGCAAACCTTCTTGTCTTGGTTTTATGCAATCTTTTGAGCTAGCCATTTTTTCCATTGAGCTAAGGAGGGAGGAGAGAGCACTAAGGCCTAGTTCCCCTACACCAAAGTGAGCCTCTCTCCCCTAGGGTTTCATCCATGAGGCCTTGTCATAGAAACACCTCAAGGTTTAACCCTCCCGTCCTTAGTCTTACTATTACCTTTAGATCCTTCAACTTGCATCTTCCTTTTGAATCCATTTACCCTAGGAACGCACTGATCTAAGGCCTAGCGTGTGAGTACTTTGATCAAAACAACTTCTAAATACTTTGAACAAACCCTAACTATTCTAACCCTAGCCTAGACTAACCCTACTAACCTTACTACTGTCGTCATCTTTATAATGCTACAAACACCTTTGTGCAGTTATCGATTTACTTTTAAGCAATTGAATGGTTGGTTAAGGCATTATCTAATGAAGTGTTAATTTGTTACATTGAATGCCAAGTTTCTTTAGCATTTATTGAAGAAGTGATATTGTAAATTGTTGTTATTGTACAAATATTGACTTCGTCAATATTTATTGCTCAATTGCTTATTATCAAATAGTCATTGATTACATGAAGTACTAACCAAGCGAGTAAGCTTGCATATATATATATATATATCTTGTTGCTTTGTCTCGAGTAGGTACATCTCTTTTTTGTTATACTTCTCTTTATTGGCTGGTTAGCCGGACTATCTGCTCGGTGGTGACTTGTGAGGGGGAATTTATCTTTTAGCCTTCAATCCTCTGCCTTCTCAAAACCCCAAGTCATTGGGGACGTCTCCCCTGGGCCTTACCTCCCTAAATAGAAAGAACCTATCAAGTTGACATTGGGTGGGATTGGTTCGGTTATGCCAGTTTGTCTCTTTACATCTATCTTTTATCCTAACTACAAATTGTCCGATAACAAGGCCCACTCAGAATGTATAATAACATCATACTTATTTAGATTAGAGTGATTGTACAAAGGCGCAATGCACTCTCCATCCTAAATACAATTTAAGTTTCAGTCGTCACCCAAATTGATCCTCCTATCTCATGTACATCAGTTACAAGATTTGTCAGTTACAACTGCAAAGAATGTCCATTCACCTTCCATAATGAATGAATTGGTTAAGCTTCTCAACATCATCATTGACTAGCAATGCAACTCCCTATTGAAGGGTGTTGTATTTTGCAATACCTCTTTGTGGATTCTGGTTATGCACTCCCTATTGCAGGGTGTTGTATTATGAAGTTCAAGGTGTTTTGTTCTGCAATGCCTCTTTGTGGGTTGACATCTCCACAATGTCTACTTGTGAGCATTTCAGTTGCACAACGCAAGGCTATAGGCTTACTGCTTTCAGAAAGATAGGTGGCAGTTCTTCCATATTCTGCAACTTAAGATTACAAATCTTCTAAATTTTGTAGTATTGGGTAAGGGGAATGTTCATGTTGCATATGCAATTTCTCTACGGAACTACAAGTTCTTGTTGTGGATGCTACCTTGCAGGGATCTGCTTGTCATCCTCATTGTTCAACACCAAATAAATGTGGGATATTGTTGCCTCTATTTTTTCACTTGCATATTTTACTGATGCATTCTAAGACTTTGACAGTAGTGTATCTATGCTATGTTCACAAATGGAAATCTACACACAAAGACTTTTCAGGAATCATTCGATAAAATATAGCATCTATGATAATCTCATACTTCTTTGGATTATAGTGATTACCCAAAATTAATCCCCCTATTGGATAATGACGTAAATTAGTTACAAGATCGGTCTGTTACAACTGCAAAGAATATCAATTCACCATCCAAATGAGTGAATTCGTTAAGCTTCTCAAGGTCATCGTTGACTGATCATGAAACTCCCTATAGAAGGATGGGGTATTGTGCAATTCAGGATGTTGTATTCTGTGATGCTTCTTTGTGGCTTCTGGTTATGCAACTCCCTATTGCATGGTGTTGTAATCTGCAATTCTGGGTGTTGTATTCTGCAATGCCGCATTGAGGGTTTGCCATCTCCACGATATTTGCTTGTGAGCATTCGAATTCCAGAATGCTAGGTTAAAGGCTTACTGCTTTCAAAAAGATAGGTTGTAGTTCTATCATATTCTGCAACATAAGATTGCAAATCTCTAGATTCTCCAAAACTGGGATATGGGGATGTTCATGTTACCTACGAAATTTCTCTACGAAACAACTAGTTCTTGTTGTGGATGCTACCTTGCAGGGCTTGTCATCTTCATTGCTCAACACCAAACAGATGTGGGATGTTGTTACCTCTATTTTTCACTTGCATATTTTACTAATGCATAACTTCGACACTAATGTATTTATTGTGCTATGTTCACAAACGTAGGTGGAAATCTACAGATAAACACTTTTAAAGAATCATTGGACAAACATATAGCAGTTATAATAACAACGTACTTCTTTAGATTATAGTGAATTCACAAGGCACAATGCACTCATTATCCTAAATATCCTAAATATCCTAAATACAATTTAAGTTTCAGTCATTCCCCAAAATTAATCCCCCTATTGGATATTCGTGCACATCAGTTACAAGATATGTATCAGTTACAACTGCAAAGAATATTAATTCACCATTCATAATGAACTAATTGGTTAAGCTTCTTTGCAAGCTTTTCAAGGTCATCGCTCACTGGTAATGCAACTCCCTTATTAAGTGTGTCATATTCTACAATTAAGGATGTTGTATTCTGTGAGGCCTATTTGTGGCTTCAGGTTATGAAACTCCATATTGCAGAAGTCTTGTATTCTGCAATGCCTCTTTGTGGATTTTCCATCACCACAATCTCTGGTTGTGAGCATTTCAATTGCACAATGCTAGGTTATAGGGTTACTGCTTTCAGAAATATAGGTAGCATTTCTCCCGGATTCTGCAACTTAAGATTGCAAATCTTCTAAATTCTACAATAATGGGTTATGGGGATGTTCATGTTACCTGTGCAAACTACAAGTTCTTGTTGTAGATGCTACCTTTCAGGGATTTTCTTGTCATCTTCATTGCTCGACACCAAATAGATGTGGGATGTTGTTGCCTCTATTTTTCACTTCCATATTTTACTAATGCATAATAAGAGTTTGACACTAGGTTACCTATTGTGCTATGTTCACAAATGCAGGTGGAAATCTACAAACTTTTAAAGAGTCATTGGACAAACATACAGCAGTTATAATAATATCATACTTCTTTAGATTATGGTGATTGTACAAGGCATAATGCACTCAATATCCTATATACAATTTAAGTTTCAGCGACTACCCAAAATTAATCCCCTATTGGACATGTTATCTCCGATATCTAGGGATAACTAGGAGATCATGTCTCGAGGCCCACATGGTCCTAGACATGGAGTACAAGAGCAGATTGACTTGAGCATGGCCCTTGAGGGCCCATGTTTTCTTCTTCTCAGCCATACTTGTCCTGTCAGCAGTACTAGCCTCCATCACTACCGGCCTGGGCTTGCATCAGAGAGGACTCTTGCTCCATGAGGTAATTGGTCTGAGGTATCATGGTATGTGTCATATTTGATCATTACAACCTTCTT
>SNQJ01S0028053.1:105797-120976 GCA_010110895.2 Picea sitchensis | reverse complement strand
TAATAGTGATAAACAAAAGGTTAGTTGTTAAATGATCATATATTTAGGGAATGACATCTAAGTTGACACATTATAGTTTATTTAAGGTTGTTTATGGTCTTAATGAGATTGAAAATGATAACCTAGTGATAGAAGTAATTTGGTAATAGAAAAGTTAGTGTGGATAAGAATGATCGATAAGAGGTAGTACCTCAAGTCATAATTAATGGTTACTAGGTTGTCTTTTTCCGAGGACGTTGCATCTTGAAGAGTGGAATAAAAGAGATTAAATGAATGATTTTGTTTCAATTTAGATCCTTTGGATGGAATTACCTTCAATGGTTGAGAGAAGTGTGCAATGTTAAATTTTACATTATGCATGAGATATAAGGAACCCACCTATTCAGATATTTGGTAACAAGTAGTGAATCCAAAGTTCAGAGTGAATTGATATAACTACACAAAATTTGAGAAACACTATCAATCACCTTAGAGGAAAGGGTATTGGAGATGTGCTAAGTTTTGCAAGACAATGGAATAATTCAACCCTTGGGAAAATAGAATTCATGGGTTCAATTTTCATGAGCATTTGAGATGGCTACTATCATGAGAAAAATAAAATGAACACATTCTAAACTTTGAAATTGAAATGTTACTAAATGAAAGGAAATTACATAAATCAAAGAAAATCACAATAAATGTTGGTGGTTGGAATGATTATATTAGAGCAATTAAAAATTGTTCATTGGAATCATCGAGGGATGCATCAATTGTTCATAGAAAGTATATGCTAAATTTTGATTAATCAATCCATTATTCATAGTGTTCCTTTCTCACACTTGTGTCATTTGAAAGAGGAGCAGATGGGGCATGGGACATTTCTCACACTTTTGTAATTTGAGTGAGAAAGAGAAGGAGCACTATATATTTATAATACTTTAGTAATTGTTGGGAGGAGAAGGAGAGTTGTGCCTTGATTTTTTGCTTTGCAGTATTTGGGAAAATTCTCATTTGATAGTGTTGAATAAGATTGTGATTTTTCTTGAGTGATATGACTATTGGATTGAAAATCATAAAAAGAGAATTTAGAGGCATATTGAGCATTACTTTTTAATTTAGTGAGCTTCATTTTCTATGTGTGTCCTTATTGTTTCCAAAGTATGGCATGGAGTGTATGCTAGCCATTAGAGTCTCTTCAAATATTTTTATTCATAAGAGGCATTATTTGAGCAATATAGGTGGTATTTAGTTCCAAAGCAATGGAATAATTTGAATTGTGAGATTCATATTGTTGAGTTGTAACAAAAGTGAAATCAATTATACATTGAATATGGATTAATGAGTAAAAACCTATCTTGAAGAATAAGAATCTTGTATTCCAATAACTAGAGATTGTGGTTCTAGATGATGGGGGTTAATGTGATAGTCAATAACGAAAATATACGAAAAAGTTAGCACAATGATAGGGTGACTATACATATCCCATAAAATGTCAACCTTCTTTTTGAAATAAGAGGAAATGATAATCAAGAAAAAATTAGTATCGGGATAAATCACACAGAACTCATTGTATTGATGACCCTTGAGAGTTAGCTTGGGATGACAAACTTAAATAAGTAGATCCATGTGCTAGATGGATGTTTTAATGATATTCCTTGCATTAGATATGATAGCTAGTATTCCTGATATTGTAAGCTAGGGGCTTGATTTTTTTCATGATGTTTTATTTCTTTATGTGTTCATGAGCTTGTGGTGTTTACATATGATGTTATGTGATTCCATTTAATTATGTTGATGAAGGGTTTTTGTCTTTGATAAATATGTGATATATTTCTTATGATAGTATCTCCTAATGTGATGATATCATGTAATAACATGGAAATATTTATGCTAAGATGTTTTATGATGACATGCATGAGCATGTAGTTATGACAATAATGTTGTATTTTCATGATGAAATGCAAGAGTTAACATGTAGATTATTTCTATAATATGTCAATATTATGATGATAACTAATGCATTGGTTGCATGCTGTGAGGTAGTGATTGTTTGTCGAGACAAGGATTGAATGTAGAGAAGAACGGATATGAGATAAAAGGTGGTGTCTAAAGACACTGTAGCAATGAAGAACGAGTTGCTCCATGAGAGAAAAATAGATCTCCTAATAATGATCTGATGATATTATGATCTAATAATAGACCGATCACAAGTATCATATATAAATAGGTTTGGTCATGGACCAAACCAATAAGCTCGGGTGAAGTTGGTTGCACCTGTCCATGAAACGTGGATCATGGATCATTAAGTGGACATGTCCAACCACCAATTTATTTGGTCATTGAACCAATAAATCGACAAGGCGAGGTTTACTATGGAACTACATGTTACAACACCCCCCCCGTAAACTCATCTTGGAGGAAAACAAATTTCACAATTTTCCCCCCTGAATTTGTTCTGACTGCAAAATCTTATCACAAGACGGTACAACAACACTCCTGAGGAAGTATGATCACCATCAACATGGATCAAGGACAAAAGAGCAGTCATCCATTGCAAAATGGTTGCAAAATATGATTCCAAAACATGATCCCATTTGTTCAGTCGACTAGACAACAAGACAACATCAGGCAGTTGATTAGTCGACTAAACAAGAATTCACCAATATAATCATTCTTTGTCAATCCAAGAATATTTTCCAAGCTAGAGGGTCTTTGTATCCAAACAGTCTCTGAACCAGGTATAATAAGAAGAAGTGCATCTCCCAACAACATAGTCAAACATGGTTCATTCAATCTCATCAATTCCAAGTACATCAGTTAGGTCTCCACATTAGAAAATTCAATTACTCCCCCCCTTAAACAGTTGAAGGATCAAAGCATCATCAATAGATATTCATCGATAGCACCAATATATGGAAAATAACTAGTTGAAACTTAGTCGACAAATATGCAGTCGAAAACACCTCCAGTCGATTGTCAAGTCAAGTCGAATCCCAGTCAACAAATATCTCAGACAAACTCCAATCGATTGTGAAGTCGGGTTGATCATGTGGTTGACCACTACAAACAATCAGTAATGAAGATGAGAATTTCACATTTGTATAGGTGACAATACACAATGGTATGAAGTCTTCAAATATTTGGTCAGATGCGCCCATGACCACTCATTAATCCAACCACAGTCAATCCTAGTAGTCAATGTTGTTCCACAGTTTTGTTTGTCACATCTCTTCTGAAAATATATGAAAACATGATTTCCATTTCTTTGATTCTTATGACAAGTATGACAATAAGGCATGGATTTTTGTGTTATTTGATCAAGAGGCTCAGAGTCTAGTGCACTCGTAGGAGTAGAACAACTCGGTATATCATAAACAATTTCATCAGCAATAGTATGATATTTGGGCATGTTAGAAACAACCATTTCATCAATCAGTTTAGTAGATTGATCTTCCGTAAAATCAGTATGAAATCCAGCTGCAACGAAAAAGACTTCCTTATTTGTAGCAAGGAAAGGTGTAGGAAAGGAGGCAACAATAGCATCATATCCAAGACATGTTCTTGGTGTCATCATCTCAGGCATAATAGGAGCATCAATATCCTATCCATTCTTCCCATTTCCTCCTCCAGTATATCACATCTTGTTGAACAGTAGAGATCCTATATTTGTAGTTTGTTTTTCAAAGCTAGGAGAAACAACACAATAATTAGTTTTAAAGCATAAATCAACAACATCTGGATTACAAGGAGCATTAGAGGGTGGAGAATAAATGAGTGATACTAGAAGCTCAAAAACATCATCATTATTCTCATAAATAGATAGACTAGCGGCAATGGTGGAAGAAGAAATAGGTGAGCCTAGCAACACAACAACAACAATATTCTTCTCCATAGTTGTCTCGACATTATGTTCAATAGTATGCAATTGGTGAACTTGTTCTTCAAGGTTCTATTTGTAGTCCTGGAAGCCCTGGAGAGTCTCATCCTTCTCATTCAGTTGCAACAATATGGCATCATAATCTTCCTTCAATGTCTTATATTTGTCAAAAAGTCAATTGTTATATTATTAGAGAGGAGTAGCTTCATCCCAAAGCTCATCAATGGAGGCCTGCAAGTGGGAAACCTCATGACTCAACTGGGCATTAGCTTCCATCAATTGGTTGACATATGTGTTTAATGTTTTATGAGGAAGGGATTTCGCTTCTTCCTCTAATTCTTCAATAAGGTTGGACTTTTCCTCAAATTTGTCTACAAGGGTATGGAAAAATATTTTGGCGTTGTTCCTCAATGCAGTAATCCTTATGGAGTGCTCAATCACAACATTTTGGAACACGTTTTCTGTAGTCTTTAACTAATTTTTCAGTCCCACATTTTCTATCTTCAAGCCATCATTTTCAAGAGAAAGGGTTTTCACCTCCTTCACGAGATTATCGACAAGATAGGTTTTATCTCCAAAATCATCCACCGGATCTTGAAAAATGATTTCCATTATCTGTTATGGGTTAAAAATATTCCTAGGTTTCTCATCAAACTACTGCAAAAGGCTAGTTTGAAAGATGGTAGCCTCATATTCTAGTTGGGTATAGGTTATCTCCAGTTCATTTCTCATTCATTGATTCTTTGTCTGCAATCATGCAACGATAGTCTGCAAGGAAGTGACTTCTGCATGAAGTCGACTATGATATCATTCCAAGGTGATGACCTTCTTCTCATGAATCTCTTATGGTTTTTGAAGCATTAGAGATTCATCTTCATCCATCATGCCCATCGTTGATGGAGGGAAAATTCCAAGTCAATAAGTGTTCTCAAAGAAAAAAGAGGGTGGACAAAAATTCAACCACAACAAGAGGTATATCTAGCTTACCACTCAACTTACACAAAAAAAAATCACTGGTATAATAAATCAAGGCTATGCATGCACACATAGAATGTAAAACTCACACATTTGGTCATCCAGGCGAAGAAACCACCAATCCCCAGCATACACTTGTATAAACTATTGGTCGATTGAACTTAAGTTGGAAATAAATTATGGAGTGGAGCATCCAGTCCACCACAACACAATAGGAATGCAATAAAAAGAGACACACATACAAAAACGAATTGAATATGCAAATATAAAATTTGTCGTTGTCTAGTCTCACAAGTCGAACTTGAGAAATATTTGACTCAATCAAGAATCAGTGAAGAGGATCGAGTCAATGGATACTTCAATTGAGTTGATACAATGTTGGTCAAACGATGAGAGGTCGAGTGCACAAGGGCACTAGCTGGGTTGAGTCAATAAATGAACACCAGTTGAGGGTTTCAACTATGCCAAATTGAACTCAGGTCAAACCCTAGCCAGTTCGGTGTGCATCCAAGTCAAAAACATTCGGTCTATGTTCAGTCGATAAGTAAGAAGTTGGGTCGGCCAAGGAATCAAATCCTTGAGGGTTTATATTCATCATTCGAGATGTGGGAAAGTTTTTTTTTCTTGTATGTCATATTTTAATGCCTCTTCTCAAGTCAACAAACACCAAGAAACTCCTATGTTGGTCAAGTCAAATTCATTTTCAAGAGTGTGGGCTTCATCCATTCGGTCGATACGCAATATAACCTTCCTTTGGAAGTTGGGTTGAGTTGCATCCAAGAAAGAGGGTATGAAAATCGTGAGATGAGAGGTCGATCTAGGGAATTCACGCATGAGTCTAGTCGGTGGTCAAGTACTCTCCCATCAAGTTGATCAAGGGAAACTAGTGTGCGAAAACTCAAGAAACCCTAGAAAAATTCAAGTGGATTCAACAGAGAAATCGCAGCAAGGATCTGGGTAGAACTTTGTCGATATCAATTGGAGGAACCCTCAATCAATCCATATGGGTGGATTTAGAAAATTCTTGATAACCCAGATCAAGACATTGACAGTTCTTCACTCAAAGGAACAAATTCATAGATCGAACAGCTTCACTGTGGTCTCATTCTTATTCTATTTGAACCCTATATCAAAGAACTAATAGCTCTGACACCATGTTGGGACAGGGATTGAGCGTAGAGAAGAACGGATCCCATATCAAAGGTGGTGTCTAAATACACCGTAGAAATGAAGTACGAGTTGCTTCATGAGAGAGAAATAGATCTCTTGATAATGATCTTATGATATGATAATAGATTGATCACAAGGATTTTCTATAAATAGGTTTGGTCATGGACCAAACTAATAAGCTTGGGTGAAGTTGGATGCACCTATCCATGAAATGTGGTTTGGGGATCCTTAAGCGGACATGGTCAACCATCATTTTAGTCAGTCGTCAACCCAAATACTTGGTCGACCCACTCAACCAATAAGGTGAGGTTTACGATGGAACCACATGTTCCAACATTGTCAGGTTAGGCGTCAATGGGCCAAGAGGGTCGGTTTACTTGATGATATAGTGGGATCGCATAACCACGAAGGAGTATATTATAAGTAACATCTTATGGGCTGGGGACAACTCAATCTACTACTTATGCCAATAATTCTTATGCCTAGTATTGGATTTGTGATGCCAAAGTCTCGAAGAGTGGTTGGAGTATTGCTCATCGGTGGTGTTGTGGGATTGGAATTTGATGCTTGAGGTTGTACCTGGTTGTTGTGGAGGGAGTTTAGGACAACCTTTAGAGATGTTTGGTGTATGTGAGTACCGATATAGATGCCTACTTCTACAGATGAGGTCCTGAGCCTTGGGGATTCGAATAGACTAGTAGGCTTTAATCATGGTTCCAAAAGTTGGGAAGGATGGATAGAAAGTACTTGCGCTTCCCCAGTGTTGTTATGTGGACTTTCTATGCCTATTGTAGTCACTTGGGTGGCTTTATACTTGTCTATAAAGGGTGTTTTGGAAGGTACAAGAGTTAACAAAGGGTGTTGTGGAGGATGGTGAGCTAATTAAAAACCTATAAGAAAAATAATCAAGCTAACTTTGGGATGAAGTTCCTTGAAGGAGGGTTGTATGTCATGCCCCATATTATTATTATTAAATATAAATAATAATAATATCAAGAATAAATAATTCTCCCAAAATGGTCAAAATAAATACCTATTGGAATAAATAAAAATAAATAAGTATATAATTATTATTATAAAGGGGGTCACAATAAGTATTTATTATGGATATTAGAGTAATTAAAGAGAATGGTAAAATAAGTAACTGTAATTAATGGGAAAAACCTAAAGTATAATAAAAAATTAAATAATGGGCCATAGGGATTGGGTTCTTTACCATGGATGGACTCTATATAAAGAGGTAAAAGGATGAGAAAAGGACATCTCTCTTTGGCACATCTCTCTTTAGCAGACATATCTCTTTGGCTAGTTTATAGAGACAATAAGGCTAAAGAATTGTTGGTTGGGTAGTGAAGTGAGGGCTCAGGGGTGACTTGCTACTAAGTATTAGAGTATCAATGTCTATAGTTGGGTGGAGATTCGTCCCCCACTTTGTATTGCGGTTGTCAAGGTATGGCTTTGTTTATGAATTCACTAGGTTGTACGTAAGTTGGGTTCTTCAACATGGGTATGTTCCTCACCCTTGTGAGTTAATTAAAATTTCATTAGGGTTTTCTTAATTACAAATTATTGGTTATTTAATTGGATAATTTATGGATTTATCTTTGTTAAAATTCTAGGACATTACAGATTGAGATAGATGTTTCAGATTATGGTATTGATGTAGTCCTCACTCGACATGGGAATCTGGTGGCCTATCACAATGAAACACTATCTGATGGTGTTCACAGATACCCCACCTATGACAAAGAGATGTACTCCATTGTGTAGGCATGTAGACAGTGGAAGAATTACATTATGGGGAATGAAATGATCATCCACATTAATCGCAGGCCTCTACAATTCATCCAAACACAAGGAAAGTTACAAAATGACCACCATCAGAAGTGGTCCACATACCTACAGAAATTCCACTTGAACATCAAGTACAAGCAGGGCAACACCAACCATGTCACAAACTACCTCATTCGAACCCCCGGTTGCGACACTAACCACAGTTCTTAACTCCTGTGGGCATGAGTTGTTCGGGTGGCCACAATTATACAATAGTGACTCTGACTTTGCTACTACTTATCATACATTGAGTACAAGAAAACCATTTCCAAACTTTCACCTCTAGGATGGAATGTTATGCCATCTGAGTCATCTATGTATTCATTCAAGAGAGCGTGCAAAATGGATTTGGGAAGCTCATTACAGTCGAGCATCAGGACACTTTGGTGTGGAAAAAATAGTGCCAGTACAGTAAAGGAATTTTTATTGGTTGAATCTTCGACAATATGTCTACAAGTACATCAGATCTTGTTCCATTTCCAATCCTTCAGTCAAGAAAAATGGGATATACACCCCTCTACCTACTCCAAATAGTCCTTGGGAGTCCATATCCATGGATTACATGTTTTTTTTTCCTTCAACCAAGCATGGGAATGACTATGTCTTCGTGGTCATTGATTGATTCTCTAAGATGGCAGTTTTGTCACCCTGCAAGAAGAGCATCACAACCGAGGCCACCTCTAAGCTCTTATTTGAATGTGTTTGGGTTCATTTTGGGATCCCACGGACCATTATTTCAGATCGAGATAATAGGTTCCTAAGTACTTTTTGTTCCAACCTATGGTCGATGATGGACACCAAGTTGACCAAATCAACTTCCTTCCACCCATAGAGTGATGGAAAAATAGAGGTAGTTAATAGGATTATTACCATATATTGAGGATGTACAACTCCAAACATCCACACACAAGGGATGAGAGCCTTATTTATTTTCAACATAGATACAACAGAACCCTCTGCAACTCTATTGGCCACAACCCTTTTCAAGTGTGCTTGGGGTTCCATCCATTGACCCCCATTGACGTAGATTTTCCCATTACAACTACATAGGAAGAGTCCTCCCATGCTTAGACCAAGGTTAATTGAGAAACCAAATTCGTTGAGTGAATCCAGCACATCCAACAACAATTTCATGATATTTTTCATAAATTCAATGCTAAGTACAAGCAGCACCACTATCAACATCGGGTACCACACAAGTTTCAGGTGGGAGATAAAGTATGGTTGCATTTGTAGAAAGAGAACCTCACAAGACCCCATCAAAAGCTCCACCCACTCCAATACGAGAATTACACCATCACAAAGGTTGTGGGTGAGAATTCTTTTGAATTAAGTATTCCCCATTTCCTTGGCTTGCACCTAGTATTTAATGTGGAACTACTTCAACCATATTTTCCACCTCTCCTGGACACTTTGAACGCAACCAAGAACTTGGCCCCTACAAAACTGAATCCTAACTGCATTGAATAGGTGACAGTTGATTGGATCATGGACACCAAGATGTAGGGAACCCTCCAACAGAACATCCAACTCTATTAGATCATCAAAGCAAGGTAGCTTCTTCACCTGGCCAAGTGGCTCACCAGGAATTAGATTTAGCAGAAGTTTCCCCATTTGATGGAGGAACTTGACGTAATGGGGACCATTGCTTCCTAAGGAGGGAGGATTGATATAGGTGGATAATGTTGGCCAACCACATGTGCCACTAATGTAAAATGGCTCCACATCTTGGCAGTTTCTTTACGGTTTTTGGGTCCCGAACTTTTGGGGCCGTTTTGAGGCCCTAAACGATGTTTTTTGGTGCAACGACACCTAGCATGTAGGACAAAGAAAATTCTAGGCCGAATGAAATGTGTACTCCTCGTCTATAATTTTTCGACATGGTACCGAGCACCCTAAACGAATATTGTATGCAAAAGTTGTGCCCTCGAGAATTTGATGTATCAACTAACCACATCGAGGCCTACAAACCTTTTGGTGTTTCATCTTTTGGGGTTAGGGTTTCGTATGTTTAGTGTTTTCTCATTGGTGCTTTATATTAAAAGGAATTTTTGGCCTCTTTGTAATCATATTCTTGCGAATGAGTATAGCTCACACATCTCACTCTTCAGGGATAAGCTACCACTAGTCTAGATAGCCTGTGTGCTTTGCATTTTATAGTCTTTTGTATTCCAGACAGCCATTAATAGAATCCGAGTTAATTGTGTTACTATGTTTCTTGAAATATCTATGTGTGTTTCCTTATTATATCTATACCTTCATGTCATTCTCAATATAATCCACATCAGCGTATATAGGAAGCAGAATCATGTAAGATTCTCCTCTAGTGCTACAAGGGTAGAGGGAATATTGTAGTTGGTGTACAGTGATGTGTTTGGACCTATGTCGGTTCCATCACTGGGAAAATACCTGTACTATGTCTCATTTATAAATGAATTCTCAAGGAACACATGGATTTATTTCCTTGGGAAGAAATCTGAAGTCTTTGACAAATTCAAAGAGTTTAAGGCTCTTGTGGAGAATTAGACAAAGCAGATAATTTAGGTGTTGAGGACGGATAATGATGGAGAATTTTGCGGAAATCAATTTGAGTAATTATGTAAGAAGTGTAGTATATCAAGGAAGAATACTACTCCATACACACCTCAGCAAAATGGAGTTGCAGAAAGGATGAACAAAAAGTTGATGGAAAAAACAAGGAGCATGCTCAATGGTGTTGGCTTAGGAAAGGAATTATGGGCTAAGGCAGTGCGTACTATATGTTACCTATTCAATCGATCACCCTCATCATCATTCGATGAAAATACTCCACACGAGGTATGTGTTGAGGAAAAGATATGAATTATCTTACTCAAGCATTTTCGAAGCTTGCCTGGCTAAGATAAGATAGTCAGGAATATCACCCTATGTTTTATAGCCTCAAAATATATTTTCCCAATCCACAAGTATTAATTACAAGGGTTTAGTCTTATTTTTTATGAAAATATTGTTGAAAAATAACATAAAAATTTTCTGTAAGTTTCTGAAAAATCTACAGATTACAGAAAGTAAATGTGGAGATCAAAAAAGAAAAAGTAACCTTGTCACAGGTACACACAAATGAGAAAGAATAGCAATCTTCTTTATTTCATTCCAAGAAATCAAAAGTGTTTTTCTCTTTACAAAACCCCTATGAGGGCATGGACCAAAGTCTAATTTAGAGATCCCCAATGAAAGCCATACAAAAGGACTCTGACAAGAAGTAAAAAATAAACTTTATAATCTAGATCAGCTTGCCATAGACTACTGCCAATTTGACTCTAAAAAATATCCTTTATCAGCTATGAAACTCAATACATAAACAGACAAGTATACGCAGACTATCAAGGATGGATCAACACCTCTAAAACAAGCATCTGAATGATTTGGTTCAGTTTTGAACCTTATTGTCTACAATAGGACCCTGTTGTCAAAAAGATAATTAGGCTTTGAATGAACTCAAGAATGAACGAAAACTGAAACTATCTCATGAAATCAAAAGAGAAAACCTTATTCTTGCTTTCTCCTTCTATTCTCCTCATGCTTCTTCTTCTCATTTAGCTTTTATGTCTTCCAAATAAGTTGAAGTAGTTCAACCACTTTATTTATTTAAGTTAGTTTGACTTAACTAATTTAGTTTAGGAGAAACAATAATAATAATAGTTAAGGGTCTTTATTTAATAATAACTAGGTAGGTGGGACTCCTTGTGACTCCCTTATTTTATTCTTTTCAAAATTTAAAATAAAACACAATTGGATAATCATTTAAACACATGCCACCTTGTAAATCCCTTAAACACCTTCAAAATTTGAATATTTAAATATCAGAAATAATTCAAATTATATCCAAAAATATGTGAATATCCACATTATCCCAAAAACTAGCTTGTTGTCCAAAACTTTCTACAGAACAATGTCTTCATCAACTCAATCATAAAACACATAAATTAAAAGCCATATTTGTCACTCTGAGAGGAAATCTTTATTTTATCACTGTTGTCCCCCTTTGATTTTCCTGAAGTAGCCTTTGGTTGATTTGAAACTTGAGGTTGTATCTCACTAATAACATGGTAACAATCATTCTTCATATGCATACGGAAGGATACTGATTTTCAAGAGTCATTTGAAGGAGATGAATCGGAGGCAACATCTTTGCATTTATCTTACACATGGGGGACATCAGTTTTAAGCCTTTTACTATCATGAGAGGATTGAACAGGTGAATGCACAGGGGAAATCTAAACATTAGGATTTACAGGTGGTGGAGGAGGTAATGACAAATTGGGCTAGCCACGATGGTGAGAGACAGTCGTGTTGACAATATATTGCCATCCATCATTTGCAGGGACTTCTGGTTGCATGGACACATGAGGAGGCACATGAATACCAGGGATGTTTTGAGACTGGAAGGCAAGTCTCTCTGGTCGAGGTTGTACTATCCCTTTCCCAATCCATTTAAGGAACCCATCATGGAACAGTTGGTTCAATTCCTGAGGATCATCATCAAAATGAATGGAGAATCTAGGCCCTATGTTCTAGTTTCCTCTTCCTCTATTATTTCTACCATGGTTTCCCCTACTGAAGAAACTCATCATGTATGTAGAAATTCATCATTAACTAAGCCCTTAATAGACCATACATGACATTTCGATTGCATGGAACAAAATTTGGCTCAGAAATTTACATGAGATGCATGCAAATCCATCCATAAAAAATTATTTAATAATCGCTTAAGTGAGCAGGGGGTGACAGGGTTCATGGGACATATGAAGGGAGTGTAATGAGAGAAAGGTGGTATAATGAGGGGGAATAAACACATGAATATTTCTCAAAAAATGATTAAATAATTTAACTGTGTAATAAAATACCAAAAATATCAGTTTCCAACTATTGTTGTGTTATTTCTTTGTCGTTGTTACACTGAGTTTTTAAATTTATTTTACATAGTAGGGCTTGCTAAAATCAAATTGGGATTATGAGGGGGATCTAATGAGCGAAAAAGTGGTAGAATGACAGGGATGTAATATGGATATTGTTCATATAAAAATAAATAAAATCAAACAATTAAACATAAATCTTTTCAGACCTCCATAATTCAATCAGCATTCACTTTTCAAAACCATCATTTAAACTATCACTTCTTTTACAGATCGCTTGTTGGCTTCCAAAAAAAATAATTCATATGCCCATACATAATCAATTATAGAAGCCCTTGCATCTATATAATATTTATATAGCAGTCTTATCAAATAGTCTTGCAATCGATATGTTGAACATAATAATTCGTTGAGCCATGACCATCTATATTACATTGCCAAAACTATTTTTTCTTTCTTTTAAAAACTAATAAGAATATGCACAATATTAACCATGATTTTCCCATTATTCACACATTGTTCAATGCAACCAAACTGGGCGTTTAAACTCATAATCAGGCCCTAATCCATTTACACACAGTGCTCCATTTAAAAAAATAATCAACATAGGAACCGATTAGAATAGAATTCAACAAATAGCATGCAACTCTGAGTCTGAGCTTCTCATAAATTATCATGTACAAAATTCTTTTTAAAATTTCCCAATCAAGAAACATAACCAAATCATTCCCAATAGACCAAGCAACACAGTGCTTATTTACCCTTGACTGGATTGAACAATATCAAGATCGTATTAGGGTTTAACATAGCAAATGGGAGTAAGAATAGATGGTTCAATCAAAGGAATAAGTACTCAGAGACGTAGACAGCTCGTGCCCTTTTAAGATTTACCATAGACATATAATCTTTAACAATATTCTTGACAGTGAGGGTTATCAACTGACGGTCATCCACCTTCAACAGAGAACGAGAGGAAGCAAACTTTTAAAATCATTGTAAAAATAATGCCCAAACACAACTCATGGCCAACCAAAAGCATATATAAAGCTTCCATTAAAGTTCTGGGTGATGTTAAACCCGACTGTGCAATGCTTTTCATGTAACAGCAATAATGAGGACAATTCCATGATAACTAATAGCTCGGGACTTGCCCAATACAAGGAAAGAACTTTAAATAGTTCACATTGCAACCCAGAGGAAAAAACCAAACACGAATATGAAAATGGAGTGGTAAAACTTAACACAAAGGTTGGTTGTAATACTTATGTGCAAATCTTAGATCTTGTCAAATCAAAACCATAAATTTCCACAGAGAACCAGACCCAAAAACTCAAGCTGACCGAGCATGCCTCTCTTTCTATTTATCCAATAAACCCACGCATAGATTACACATATCAAAGTATATCCATTCCTCTTTTCCAAAATTCCAACCATTGTAATATTCACCAGAAGAACCCATAAGCACAACACCAATACACAATCTAAAAAGCTTAAGAAAAACACAGACCTCAAGCAACTCTTAGCCAAAAAATGATTCATAATGTAGAGTAACCATCATGGATGGAAGAATAAGGAACCATACCTAGAAAATATTGCTTGAGGGAGAGAGTTAGACTGTATCCTCCTTCACAACCAAAAATCGCAGAGCATCAAAAACCACCAGAGCCCAAAAACAAAATGCAAGTATGGCTAGGGTGGTGGGCCTCGAGGGTTGTTTGAGTGACGTGCAGTAAATGAACATCGCTTCCTTCCCTAGCCTCATTCAACTCAACATACAATTCATCCAATTCACCATAACTCTAAGCATTAATCAACCACATATTTCATTGCCATATCACAAGTTGCATAGCACACCACCCTAAGTATTGTCAAACTCTTTTAAAAATAACCATTCGTTATAACGTTACCCCATATGCTTCACCCATCTCATTTAACAAAGTGCAAAGTCTAGCAGCAAGTATTTATGCACCCTCCTTTTGTCACAATTACATATAACTTTAGGGCTTGTACATTATCTTTTAATTCAAAAAAAAAAACTCCCATATCATCCCTTATTACAAAACTGATAATGATCCTTTCATCCATAGGGCAGCCTTGATATAATTTGTGAATGGTCATAAAAACCATCAGTGCCATGCAATAATCAACCACCATCTTATGTCACCAAAACATTTTACACCATAATTTGAAGCATTGAACTGTAGAAGATGGTGTTACTACCATAACAATATCCAACAAAATATAAGCGCAACATATTCATCATAGTGCCACCATCTACAAGGGAGTCTCACCTACTAGTTTATTATTAATATAAATAGTTAATAGAGCTTGGCCATCATTTGTGAGCATATTATTCATCATTGCATTTTTAAGCATCAACAAACCGGCAACTCCATGTGGAAATATGTTTCCAACAGATTAAGAATTCAGAATGTCTGGTTTCATAGACC
>SNQJ01S0028053.1:87254-103929 GCA_010110895.2 Picea sitchensis | reverse complement strand
GCAACACTCCTGAGGAAGTATGATCACCATCAACATGGATCAAGGACAAAAGAGTAGTCATCAATTGCAAAATGGTTGAAAATTATGATTCCAAAACATGATCCCATTTGTTCAGTCGACTAGACAACAAGACAGCATCAGGCAGTTGATTAGTCGACTAGACAAGAATGCACCAATATAATCATTCTTTGTCAATCCAACAATATTTTCCAAGTTAGACAGTCTTTGTATCCAAACAGTCTCTAAATCAGTTATAATAAGAAGAAGTGCATCTCCCAACAACACAGTCAAACATGGTTCATTCAATCTCATCAATTCCAAGTACATCAGTTAGGTCTCCACATTAGAAAATTCAATTACTCCCCCCCTTAAACAGTTGAAGGATCAAAGCATCATCAATAGATATTCATCGATAACACCAATATATGGAAAATAATTAGTTGAAACTTAGTCGACAAATACGCAATCGAAAACACCTCCAGTCGATTGTCAAGTCAGGGCGAGTCCCAGTCAACAAATATCTTAGACAAACTCTAATCGATTGTCAAGTCGGGTTGATCATGTGGTCGACCACTACAAACAATCAGTAATGAAGACGAGAATTGCACATTCGTATAGGTGACAATACACAATGATATGAAGTCTTCAAACATTTGGTCAGATGCGCCCATGACCACTTATTAATCCAACCACAGTCAATCCTAGTAGTAGATGTTGTTCCACAGTTCTGTTTGTCAGATCTCTTCTGAAAATATATGAAAGCATGATTTCCATTTCTTTGATTCTTATGACAAGTATGACAATAAGGCACAGATTTTTGTGTTATTTGATCAAGAGGCTCGGGGTCTAGTGCACTCGTAGGAGTAGAACAACTCGGTATATTAGAAACAATTTCATCAGCAATAGTATGATATTTGGGCATGTTAGAAACAACCATTTTATCAATCAGTTTAGTAGATTGATCTTCCGAAAAATCAGTATGAAATCCACCTGCAACGAAAAAGACTTCCCTATTTGTAGCAAGGAAAGGTGTAGGAAAGGAGGCAACAAAAACATCATATCCAAGACATGTTCTTGGTGTCATCATCTCAGGGATAATAGGAGAATCAATATCCTATCCATTCTTCCCATTTCCTCCTCCAGTATATCCCATCTTGTTGAACAGTCGAGATCCTATATTTGTAGTTTGTTTTTCAAAGCTAGGAGAAACAACACAATAATTAGTTTTAAAGCATAAATCAACAACATCTGGATTACAAGGAGCATCAGAGGGTGGAGAATAAATGAGTGATACTGGCATCTCAACAACATCATCATTATTCTCATAAATAGATAGACTAGCAGCAATGGTGGAAGAAGAAATAGGTGAGCCTAGCAGCACAACAACAACAATCTTCTTCTCCATAGTTGTCTCGACATTATGTTCAATAGTATGCAATTGGTGAACTTGTTCTTCAAGGTTATATTTGTAGTCCTGGAAGCTCTGGAGAGTCTCATCCTTCTCAGTCAGTTGCAACAATATGGCATCATAATCTTCCTTCAATGTCTTATATTCGTCAAAAAGTCAATTGTTATATTCTTAGAGAGGAGTAGCTTCATCCCAAAGCTCATCAGTGGAGGCCTGCAAGTGGGAAACCTCATGACTCAACTGGGCATTAGCTTCCATCAATTGGTTGACATCTGTGTTTAATGTTTTATGAGGAAGGGATTTCACTTCTTCCTCTAATTCTTCAATAAGGTTGGACTTTTCCTCAAATTTGTCTACAAGAGTATGAAAAAATATTTTTGCGTTGTTCCTCAATGCAGTAATCCTTATGGAGAGCTCAATCACAGCATTTTGGAACACGTTTTTTGTAGTCTTTAACTAATTTTTCAGTCCCACATTTTCTATCTTCAAGGCATCATTTTCAAGAGAAAGTGTTTTCACCTCCTTCATGAGATCATCGACAAGATCGGTTTTATTTCCAAAATCATCCACTGGATCTTGAAAAATGATTTCCATTGTCTATTATGGGTTAAAAATATTCCTAAGTTTCTCATCAAACTACTGCAAAAGGCTAGTTTGAAAGATGGTAGCCTCATCTTCTAGTTGGGTATAGGTTATCTCCAGTTCATTTCCCATTCATTGATTCTTTTTCTGCAATCGTGCAACGATAGTTTGCAAGGAAGTGACTTCTACATGAAGTCGGCTATGAGATTATTCCAAGGCGATGTCCTTCTTCTCATGAATCTCTTATGTTTTTTGAAGCATTAGAGATTCATCTTCATCCAGCATGCCCATCATTGATGGAGGGAAAATTCCAAGGCAATAAGCGATCTCAAAGAAAAAAGAGGGTGGATAGAAATTTGACCACAACAAGAGGTATATCTAGCTTACCACTCGACTTACACAAAAAAAATTCACTGGTATAATAAATTAAGGCTATGCACGCACACATAGAATGTAAAACTCACACATTTGGTCATCCAGGCAAAGAAACCACCAATCCCCAGCATACACTTGTATAAACTATTGGTCGATCGAACTTAAGTTGGAAATAAATTATGGAGTGGAGCATCCAGTCCACCACAACACAACAGGAATGCAATAAAAAGAGACACACATACAAAAACGAATTGAATATGCAAATATAAAAAAAATCGTTGTCTAGTCTCACAAGTCGAACTTGAGAAATATTTGACTCAGTCAATAATCAATGAAGAGGATCGAGTCAATGGATACTTCAATTGAGTCGATACAATGTTGGTCAAACGATGAGAGGTCGAGTGCGGAAGGGCACTAGCTGGGTTGAGTCAATAAATGAACACCAGTTGAGGGTTTCAACTATGCCAAATTGAACTCATGTCAAACCCTAGCCAATTCGGTGTGCATCCAAGTCAAAAACATTCGGTCTATCTTCAGTCGATAAGTAAGAAGTTGGGTCGACCAAGGAATCAAATCCTCGAGGGTTTATATTCGTCAGTCGAGATGTGGGAAATATTTTTTTTCTTGTATGTCATATTTTAATGCCTCTTCTCAAGTCAACAAACACCAAGAAACTCCTATGTTGGTCAATTCAAATTCATTTGCAAGAGTGTGGGCTTCATCCATTCGGTCGATACGCAATATAACCTTCCTTTGGAAGTTGGGTTGAGTTGCATCCAAGAAAGAGGATATGCAGATCGTGAGATGAGAGGTCGAGCTGGGGAATTCACGCATGAGTCTCATCGGTGGTCAAGTACTCTCCCATGAAGTTGATCAAGGGACACTAGTGTGCGAAAACTCAAGAAACCCTAGAAGAATTCAAACGGATTCAACAGAGAAATCATAGCAAGGATCTGGGTAGAACTTTGTCGATATCAATTGGAGGAACCCTCAATCAATCCATATGGGTGGATTTAGAAAACTCTTGATAACCTAGATCAAGACATTGACAGTTCTTCACTCAAAGGAACAAATTCATAGATCGAATAGCTTCACTGTGGTCTCATTCTTATTCTATTCGAACCCGGGATCAAAGAACTAATAGCTCTGACACCATGTTGGGACAGGGATTGAGCGTAGAGAAGAACGGATCCCATATCAAAGGTGGTTTCTAAATACACCGTAGCAATGAAGTACGAGTTGCGTCATGAGAGAGAAATAGATCTCTCGATAATGATCTTATGATATGCTAATAGATTGATCACAAAGATTTTCTATAAATAGGTTTGGTCATGGACCAAACTAATAAGCTTGGGTGAAGTTGGTTGCACCTATCCATGAAATGTGGTTTGGGGATCCTTAAGCGGACATGGTCAACCATCATTTTAGTCAATCATCAACCCAAAGACTTGGTCGACCCACTCAACCAATAAGGTGAGGTTTACGATGGAAGCACATGTTCCAACATTGTCAGGTTATCCGTCAATGGGCCAAGAGGGTCGCTTTACTTGATGATATGGTGGGATCGCATAACCACAAAGGAGAATATTATAAGTAATATCTTATGGGCTGGGGACAACTCAATATACTACTTATGCCACTAATTCTTATGCCTTGTATTGGATTTGTGATGTCAAAGTCTTGAAGAGTGGTTGGAGTATTGCTCATCGATGGTGTTGTGGGATTGGACTTTGATGCTTGAGGTTGTACCTGGTTGTTGTGGAGGGAGTTTAGGACAACCTTTAGAGATGTTTGGTGTATGTGAGTACCGATCTAGATGCCTGCTTCAATAGATGAGGTCCCGAGCCTTGGGGATCCGAATAGACCAGTAGGCTTTAATCATGGTTCCAAAAGTTGGGAAGGATGGCTAGAAAGTACTCGCGATTCCCTAGTGTTGTGATGTGGACTTTCTATGCCTATTGTAGTCACTTGGGTGGATTTATACTTGTCTATAAAGGGTGTTTTGGAAGGTACAGGAGTTAACAAAGGGTGTTGTGGAGGATGGTGAGCTAATTAAAAACCTATAAGAAAAATAATCAAGCTAACTTTGGGATGAAGTTCTATGAAGGAGGGTTGTATGTCATGCCCCATATTATTATTATTAAATATAAATAATAATAATAATATTAAGAATATAATAATTCTCCCAAAATGGTCAAAATAAATACCTATTGGAATAAATAAAAATAAATAAGTATATAATAATTATTATAAAGGGGGTCACAATAAGTATTTATTATGGATATTAGAGTAATTAAAGAGAATGGTAAAATAAGTAACCGTAATTAATGGAAAAAACCTAAAGTATAATAAATAATTAAATAATGGACCCTAGGGATTGGGTTCTTTACCATGGATGGACTCTATATAAAGAGGTAAAAGGATGAGAAAAGGATATCTCTCTTTGGCACATATCTCTTTAGCAGACATATCTCTTTGGATAGTTTATAGGGACAATAAGGCTAAAGAATTGTTGGTTGGGTAGTGAATTGAGGGCTCGGGGTGACTTTCTACTAAGTATTAGAGTATCAATGTCTACAGTTGGGTGGAGATTCGTCCCCCGCTTTGTATTACGGTTGTCATGGTATGGTTTTGTTTATGAATTCACTAGGTTGTACGTAAGTTGGGTTCTTCAACACAGGTAAGTTCCTCACCCTTGTGAGTTAAATAAAATTTCATTAGGGTTTTCTTAATTACAAATTATTGGTTATTTAATTGGATAATTTATGGATTTATCTTTATTAAAATTCTAGGACATTACATATTGAGACAGATGCTTCAGATTATGGTATTGATGCAGTCCTCACTCGGCATGGGAATCTTGTGGCCTATCACAATGAAACACTATCTGATGGTGTTCATAGATACCCCACCTATGACAAAGAGATGTACTCCATTGTGTAGGCATGTCGACAGTGGAAGAATTACATTATGGGGAATGAAACGATCATCCACATTGATCGCAGGCCTCTACAATTCATCCAAACACAAGGAAAGTTACAAAATGACCACCATCATAAGTGGTCCACATACCTACAGCAATTCCACTTAAACATCAAGTACAAGAAGGGAAACACCAACCATGTCACAAACTACCTCATTTGAACCCCAGGTTGTGACACTAACCACAGTTCTTAACTCCTGTGGGCATGAGTTGTTCGGGTGGCCACAATTATACAATAGTGACTCTAACTTTGCTACTACTTATCATACATTGAGCGTAAGAAAACCATTTCCAGACTTTCATCTCCAGGATGGAATGTTATGCCATCTGAGTCATCTATGTATTCATTCAAGAGACCATGCAAAATGGATTTGGGAAGCTCATTATAGTCGAGCATCAGGACACTTTGGTGTGGAAAAATAGTGCCAGTATAGTAAAGGCATTTTTATTGGTTGAATCTTCGACAATATATCTACAAGTACATCAGATCCTGCGCCATTTCCAATCCTTCAGTCAAGAAAAATGGGATATACACCCCTCTACCTACTCCAAATAGGCCTTGGGAGTCCATATCCATGGATTACATGTTTTGTTTTCCTTCAACCAAGCATGGGAATGACTATGTCTTCGTGGTCATTGATTGATTCTCTAAGATGGCAGTTTTGGCACCCTGCAAGAAGAGCATCACAATCGAGGCCACCTCTAAGCTCTTATTTGAATGTGTTTGGGTTCATTTTGGGATCCCATGGACCCTTATTTCAGATCGAGATAATAGGTTCCTAAGTACTTTTTGTTCCAACCTATGGTCGATGACGGACACCAAGTTGACCAAATCAACTTATTTCCACCCACGGACTAATGGAAAAACAAAGGTAGTTAACATGATTATTACCATATATTGAGGATGTACAACTCCAAACATCCACGCACAAGGGATGAGAGCCTTATTTATTTTCAACATAGATACAACGGAGCCCTCTGCAACTCTATTGGCCACAAACCTTTTCAAGTGTGCTTGGGGTTCCATCCATTGACCCCCATTGACGTAGCTTTTCCCATTACAGCTACATAGGAAGAGTCCTCCCATGCTCAGACCAAGGTTAATTGAGAAACCAAATTTGTTGAGTGAATCCAGCACATCCAACAACAATTTCATGATATTTTGTAGAAATTCAATGCTAAGTACAAGCAGCACCACTATCAGCATCAGGTACCACACAAGTTTTAGGTGGGAGATAAAGTATGGTTGCATTTGTAGAAAGAGCACCTCATGGGACCCCATCAAAAGCTCCACCCACTCCAATACGAGAATTACACCATCACAAAAGTTGTGGGTGAAAAGTATTTTGAATTAAGTATTCCCCATTTCCTTGGCTTGCACCCAGTATTTAATGTGGAACTGCTTTGACCATATTTTCCACCTCTCCTGGACACTTTGAACGCAACCAAGAACTTGGCCCCTACAAAACTCAATCCTGACTGCATTGAATAGGTAACAGTTGATTGGATCATGGACACCAAGATGTAGGGCACCCTCCAGCAAAACATCCAACTCTATCGGATCATCAAAGCAAGGTAGCTTCTTCACCTGGGCAAGTGGCTCACCAGGAATTAGATTCAGCAGAAGTTTCCCCATTTGATGGAGGAACTTGACACAATGGGGACCATTGCTTCCTAAGGAGGAAGGATTGATATAGGTGGATATTGTTGTCCAGCCACATGTGCCACTAATGCAGAATGGCTCCACATCTTGGCGGTTTCTTTACGGTTTTTGGGTCCCAAACTTTTGGGGCCATTTTGAGGCCCTAAACGACGTTTTTTGGTGCGGCGGCACCTAGCATGTAGGACAAATAAAATTCTAGGCTGAATGAAATGTGTACTCCTCGTCTATACTTTTTCGACATGGTACCGAGCACCCTAAACGAATATTGTATGCAAAAGTTGTGCCCTCGAGAAGTTGATGTATCAACTAACCACATCGAGGCCTACAAACCTTTTGGTGTTTCATCTTTTGGGGTTAGGGTTTTGTATGTTTAGTGCTTTCTCATTGGTTCTTTATATTAAAAGGAATTTTTGGCCTTTTTGTAATCATATTCTTGCGAATGAGTATAGCTCACACATTTCACTCTTCAGGGATAAACGACCACTAGTCTAGTAGCCTGTGTGCTTTGATTTTATAGTCTTTTGTATTCCAGATAGTCATTAATAGAATCTGAGTTAATTGTATTACTATGTTTCTTGCAATATCTATGTGTGTTTCCTTATTATATTTATACCTTCATGTCGTTCTCAATATAATCTGCATCAGTGTATATAGGAAGCAGAATCGTGTATGATTCTCCTCTAGTGCTACAAGGGTAGAAGGAATACTGCAGTTGGTGTATAGTGATGTGTTTGGACCTATGTCAGTTCCATCACTGGGAAAATACGTGTACTATGTCTCATTTATAAATGAATTCTCAAGGAACACATGGATTTATTTCCTCGAGAAGAAATCTGAAGTCTTTAACAAATTCAAAGAGTTTAAGGCTCTTGTGGAGAATCAGACAAAGACGATAATTTAGGTGTTGAGCACGGATAATGGCGGAGAATTTTGCGAAAATTAATTTGAATAATTATGTAAGAAGTGTAGTATATCAAGGAAGAATACTACTCCATACACACCTCAGCAAAATGGAATTGCAGAAAGGATGAACAAAAAGTTAATGGAAAAAGCAAGGAGCATGCTCAGTGTTGTTGGGTTAGGAAAGGAATTATGAGCTGAGGCAGTGCGTACTATATGTTACCTGGTCAATCGATCACCCTCATCAGCATTCGATGAAAATACTCCACACGAGGTATGTGTTGAGGAAAAGATATGAATTATCTTACTCAAGCATTTTTTAATCTTGCCTGGCTAAGACAAGATAGTCAGGAATATCACCCTGTGTTTTATAGCCTCAAAATATATTTTCCCAATCCACAAGTATTAATTACAAGGGTTTAGTCTTATTTTTTATGAAAAGATTGTTGAAAAATAACATAAAACTTTTATATAAGTTTCTGAAAAATCTACAGATTACAGAAAGTAAATGTGGAGATCAAAAAAGAAAAAGTAACCTTGTCACAGGTACACACAAATGAGAAAGAATAGCAATCTGCTTTATTTCATTCCAAGAAATCAAAAGTGTTTTTCTCTTTACAAAACCCTTGTGAGGGCATGGACCAAAGTCTAATTTAGAGATCCCCAATGAAAACCATACAAAAGGAATCTGACAAGAAGTAAAAACTGAACTTTATAATATGGATCAGCTTGACACAGACGTCTACCAATTTGACTCTGAAAAATATCCTTTATCAGCTATGAAACTCAATACATAAACAGACAAGTATACACAGACTATCAAGGATGGATCAACACCTCTAAAACAAGCATCTGAATGACTTGGTTCAGTTCTGAACCTTGTTGTCTGCAATAGGACCCTGCTATCAAAAAGAGAATTAGGCTTTGAATGAACTCAAGAATGAACGAAAACTGAAACTATCTCATGAAATCAAAAGAGAAAACCTTATTCTTGCTTTCTCCTTTTATTCTCCTCATGCTTCTTCTTCTCATTTAGCTTTTATGTCTTCCAAATAAGTTGAAGTAGTTCAACCACTTTATTTATTTAAGTTAGTTTGACTTAACTAATTTAGTTTAGGAGAAACAATAATATTAATAGTTAAGGGTCTTTATTTAATAATAACTAGGTAGGTGGGACTCCTTGTGACTCCCTTCTTTTATTCTTTTCAAAATTTAAAATAAAACACAATTGGATAATCATTTAAACACATGCCACCTTGTAACTCCCTTAAACACCTTCAAAAATTGAATATTTAAATATCAGAAATAATTCAAATTATATCCAAAAATATGTGAATATCCACATTATCCCAAAAAATAGCTTGTTGTCCAAAACTTTCTACAGAACACTGTCTTCATCAACTCAATCATAAAACAGATAAATTAAAAGCCATATTTGTCACTCTGAGAGGAAATCTTTATTTTATCTCTGTTGTCCCCCTTTGATTTCCCAGAAGTAGCCTTTAGTTGATTTGAATCTTGAGGTTGTATCTCACTAATAACATGGTAACAATCATTCTTCAGATGCATATGGAAGGATACTGATTTTGAAGAGTCATTTGAAGGAGAGGAAGCGGAGGCAACATCTTTTCATTTATCTTGCACATGGGGGGCATCAGTTTTAAGCCTTTTACTATCATGAGAGGATTGAACAGGTGAATGCACAGGGGAAATCTGAACATTAGGATTTACAGGTGGTGGAGGAGGTAATGACAAATTGGGCTAGCCACGATGGTGAGAGACAGTCGTGTTGACAATAACTTGCCATCCATCATTTGCAGGGACTTATGGTTGCATGGACACATGAGGAGGCACAGGAATACCAAGGATGTTTTGAGACTCGAAGGCAACTCTCTCTGGTCAAGGTTGTACTATCCCTTTCCCAATCCAGTTAAAGAACCCATCTTGGAACAGTTGGTTCAATTCCTGAGGATCATCATCAAAATGAATGGAGAATCTAGGCCCTCTGTTCCAGTTTCATCTTCCTCTATTATTTCTGCCATGGTTTCCCCTACTGAAGAAACTCATCATGTATGTATAAATTCATCAATAACTAAGCCCTTAATCGACCATATATGACATTCTGATTGCATGAAACAAAATTTGGCTCGGAAATTGACATGAGATGCATGCAAATCCATCCATAAAAAGTTATTTAATAATCGCTTAAGTGAGCAGGGGGTGACAGGGTTCATGGGACATATGAAGGGAGTGTAATGAGAGAAAAGTGGTATAATGAGGGGGAATAAATACACGAATATTTCTCAAAAAATGATTAAATAATTTAACTGTGTAATAAAATACCAAAAATATGAGCTGCCAACTATTGTTGTGTTATTTCTTTGTCGTTGTTACACTGAGTTTTAAAATTTATTTTACATAACAGGGCTTGTTAAAATCAAATTGGGATTATGAGGGGGATATAATGAGCGAAAAAGTGGTAGCATGACAAGGATATAATATGGATATTGTTCATATAAAAATAAATCAAATCAAACAATTAAACATAAATCTTTTCAGACCTCCATAATTCAATCAGCATTCACTTTTCAAAACCACCATTTAAACTATCACTTCTTTTACAGATCGCTTGTTGGCTTCCAAAAAAAATAATTCATATGCCCATACATAATCAATTATAGAAGCCTTTTCATCTATATAATATTTATATAGCAGTCTTATCAAATAGTCTTGCAATCGATATGTTGAACATAATAATTCGTTGAGCCACGACCATCTATATTCCATTGCCAAATCTATTTTTCTTTCTTTTAAAAATTAATAAGAATATGCACAATATTAAACATGATTTTCCCATTATTCACACATTGTTCAATGCAACCAAACTGGGCGTTAAACTCATAATCAGGCCCCAATCCATTTACACACGGTGCTCCATTTAAAAAAATAATCAACATAGGAACCGATTAGAATAGCATTCAACAAATAGCATGCAACTCTGAGTCTGAGCTTCTCATAAATTATCATGTACAGACTTCTTTTTAAAATCTCCCAATCAAGAAACATAACCAAATAGTGCCCAATAGACCAAGAAACACAGTGCTTATTTACCCTTGACTGGATTCAACAATATCAAGATCGTATTAGGGTTTAACATAGAAAATGGGAGTAAGAACAGATGGTTCAATCAAAGGAATAAGTACTTGAAGACGCAAACAACTCGTGCCTTTTTAAGATTTACCACGGACATATAATCTTTAACAATATTCTTGACAGTGAGGGTTATCAATTGACGGTCATCCACCTTCAACAGAGAATGAGAGGAAGCAAACTTTTAAAATCATTGTAAAAATAATGCTCAAACACAACCCGTGGCCAACCAAAAGCATATATACAGCTTCCATTAAAGTTCTGGGTGATGTTAAACATGACTATGCAATACTTTTCATGCAACAACAATAATGAGGACAATTCCATGATAACTAACAGCTCGGGACTTGCCCAATACAAGGCGATAACTTTAAATAGTTCACATTGCAACCCAGAGGAAAAAACCAAACACAGAGACGAAAATGGAGTGGTAAAACTTAACACAAAGGTTGGTTGTAATACTTGTGTGCAAATCTTAGAGCTTGTCAAATCAAAACCATAAATTTCCACAGAGAACCAAACCCAAAAACTCAAGCTGTCCGACCATGCCTCTCTTTCTATTTATCCAATAAATCGACGCACAAATTACACATAGCAAAGTATATCCATTCCTCTTTTCCAAAATTCCAACCGTTATAATATTCACCAGAAGAACCCATTAGCACAACACCAATACACAGTCCAAAAAGCTTAAGAAAAACACAGACCTCAAGCAACTCTGAGCCAAAAATTGATTCATTAACCATCATGGATGGAAGAATAAGGAACCATACCTGGAAAAGCTTGCTCGAGGGAGAGAATTAGATTGTATCCTCCTTCACAACCAAAAATCGTGGAGCATCAAAAACCACCAGAGACCAAAAACAAAATGCAAGTATGGCTAGGGTGGCAGGCCTCGAGGGTTGTTTGAGTGACGTGCAGTAAATGCGCATTGCTTCCTTCCCCAGCCTCATTCAACTCAACGTACAATTCATCCAATTCACCATAACTCTAAGCATTAATCAACCACATATTTCATTGCCATATCACAAATTGCATAGCACACCACCCTAAGTATTGTCAAAATGTTTTAAAAATAACCATTTTCTATAACGTTACCCCACATGCTTCACCCATAACATTTAACAAAGTGCATAAGTCTAGCAGCAAGTATTTATGCACCCTCCTTTTGTCACAATTACATATAACTTTAGGGCTTGTACATAATCTTTTAATTCGAAAAAAAAAACTCCCATATCATCCCTTATTACAAAACTGATAATGATCCTTTCATCCATAGGGAAGCCTTGGTATAATTTGTGAATGGTCATAAAAACCATCAGTGCCATGCAATAATCAACCACCAGCTTATGTCACCAAAACATTTTACACCATAATTTGAAGCATTGAACTGTAGAAGATGATGTTACTACCATAACAATATCCAACAAAATATAAGTGCAGCATATTCATCATAGTGCCACCATCTACAAGGGGGTCCCACCTACTAGTTTATTATTAATATAAATAGTTAATAGAGCTTGGCCATCATTTGTGAGCATATTATTCATTGTTGCGTTTTTAAGCGTCAACAAACTGGCAACTCCACGTGGAAATATGTTTCCAACAGATTAAGAATTCTAAATGTCTGGTTTCATAGACCAGGTGAAACATTAGATCAAGGAAATATACATCATAATGATTATGCAACAGGGGGGGTGAGCGGTTTAAGGGAAAAATATTTGGGATTTTGGGAATAACTCATGGAAAGTGTTACGTATGAGGAGTGTATCCATGTATGCATAAAATTCAATTAATCATAGTGAAAGTATTCTTTGATTCAAGGAGAAAAAATTTATGGTGTGGTCTTTTTTTATTCTCAGGCAGAGGGAAGAAAAGGAAAGCAGAAAATATGGATGAAAAACCAATTATCTTATCTAACAGCAGTACTGGAAGCAGATAGAAATTTCAATGATGTCTTTAAGGAGGGACACCATGATAGTTGTGTAACCTGATTGGTATTGATTAACAATACTTGCAGAACAACATCGTTGTGGCAAAACTAGTCCAGAATTTTATTTCTAGCAAGAAAGGAAGTTTATAAAAACAACAGAAAGAAATAAACAACAAATCAAAATCAAAGCAATGAAACAAAACTATAGTACCGGAGTAATTCCATACAGCAATTAAACTTTCAAGTTGGTTCCACATAGTGCTTCAAGTGGGAACTATTGGTGCTATCGGAAAACAACCGCTCTTCCAATTCCTTTAGAATATAAGAATCGGCGCCCAGGACAAAAGTGATTTTAAAAGGACCTAGCCATAACTTTTCAAACTTTGAATGCCTTCCTCTATTAGTGTGAGCTGAATCCCATAGCAAGACCTTCTCATTGACCTCAAATCTAACAGCTTTTGCACTTTTATTGAAATATTTCTTCATAGTTTGTTGTCTTTTCTTTATGTTCTCCAAGGAAAACATCCTTTATTCTTATAAAGACAACAATGCATTTATCCTTTGAGGGATATTAGAAGAATTCAATTCTTCAATCTATAGCATCAGTCGTAAAGAATAAAGTTCCAAATCGGTAGGTAGAATGGCTTCTTGACCATAAACAAGATGAAAGGGGGTGCAACCTATTCTCACCTTGGTGGTAGTGCGATCTGCCCAAAGGACATAAGTGAGGAGGGTGTGCCATTGACGAGGCTTATATTATATGAGCCTCTTGATAATTCTAACCATATTTTTGTTAGTAGACTCGGCTTTCCCATTTCCTTGAGGGTAATAAGATGATGAGGTAAAATGTTTAACTCCTAGTTTAGCTAGAAACTAAGTCAGCTTAGCATAAATAAAATTAGGACCATTGTCTATATAATATCTAAAGAAGACCAAATATGGAAAAGATATTAGTTTCAAGGAAATAAATAACCTGCTCATCCTGTGAATGCTTAAGTGGGACAGCTTCAGTCCATTTCGTAAAATAGTTTGTGGTTGTCAAGAAAAAAACTTGCCCTACTGAAGATGGAGGATTAATAGGACTGATAAAGTCCAGACCCCATTTTGAAAAAGTAAAGTGAGGGAGGACATGTTGTAGAGGAATGGAAAAAAGACATTCCTTCCTAGTGAAATTCTGGCACTTATCACAAGATCTTGAAAAATTATAAGAATCACGAAAAATTGAAGGCCAATAATACCCTTTTCTGATGTTTTTAAACGTACTAGGTTTAGCATAAAAGTGGCCATCCACATGAATTACAGAATCTGAAGATCCATGGGTTTATTGTAACAATTTATGTGCTTCCTTATTATTTACACAGTGAATTAACATACCATTGGCAGATCTCCTAAACAAGAAGTCTCCTAAAATGACATATCTAGAAGATTCAAGACGGAGCCTTCTCCTTTGATGAGTATCTAAATTATCTGAACACCTCTGATTTTGCAAGCAATACACCAGATCTTTGTACCAAGGATGTTCATCTATAGGAAGGATTTGATTGTCAATGTAAAATAGTGTTGACAGAGAGCTATATTGTTCATCCATTTCTTCACTTGCTTCAGCATGTTGAGCTAAGTGAAGGGCTAAGTCACGTCCCTTAATGGTTTTTTAATTCATGATGGTTAAATCATGCTACTGGATCTTGGCAAGCCAATGTGAAAGCTTCCCTGAAAGATAAGTCTATGAGAGCAAAAACTTGACAACAGGTAAAGGGACTTTTACCAGCGTGTGCTTACCTAAGATAAAGTGGTGAAATTTATCAACAGCGTTAACAAGAGAGAAAGCATGTTTTTCAATATATGAATATTTGAATTCATCATCTGATAAGACTTGAATCATGTAAGCTACTGGTTTTTCATTATTCTGGTCATCACATTGCATGAGGATAGAAGAGACTGATTCCTCTATGGCATTAGTGTTTATAATAAACTCTTTCTCAAAATCTGGCTTCGCCAAAACCGGTGCAGAATTGATTGCCTTATTAATCTTTACGAAAACATTTTCAACATCATTCGTCCAAGAAAAGGAACGATATTAATTAAGAAGATTGTGAATTGGTTTGAACATTACAGCAAAATCAAGAACAAACCTACGGACAAAGTTGATGATACCCATAAAGGCTTGAACCTCCTTTTTGGAAGTAGGAACATGAACATTTAGGATAGCAACAATCCTTTCGAGATCTATGTGTATTTCTTAATCAGAGACAATATGCCCAAGGAGATTTCCCCAGGTCACACCGAAAATAGACTTAGAAGGATTTAAAGAAATGTTGAATTTCCTGCATCGCATGAGAACCTTTCTGACGTCAACGCAGCCCCCTCCACAACCCGCAGGTCGAAAGGTCCACGTCAACACAGGATCTTTCATTTTCCACTGGCCCGAAGAACTCTAAAACGACTCTTCTATTTCCCTATCGGGAAATCTGCACCCACGGCAAACCCTCGTGGGATCCCCTCTTTGCACTTAGGAGAACGGATTTCGCAACTTCGCGAATCCAATGGTCAAGCATTGGTCTCTCGAATCACTGAAACCAGAAACAGTCAACGTTGACCTTTCCTTTCCCCTTTCTGGATTTTCCCTATCGCGATTTCGACGATCGTGAGGTCGAGAAACTTGTCTCCTCGACTCTCGAATCCCAATTTGCCGAAATTCGGATACGCTCGTGCGGTTGACTTTTCAATGGTCCTTTCGCTCCATCGGCACTTCAGACTTCGCGATATCGCGAATCCTAATGCAATGTTTTCATGACTTCACTCTCCACGAAATTCTAAAACAGTCAACGGAATTGACTCCATGTCAATAGTACGCCACCTATCCACTTGCTGACTCCTCCATGGCCCACACAAATCCTCTTAGCTTTTGGGATTTCGCGTTTCAGAATATCGTGATTCTTGTTGCAAGGTTTACGGGACTTCCACCCATGAAAACCCGATACAAGTATCTGCGTGTAAATCCAACGGCCCTTGTGGCTTGGATCTACGGTCCTACTCCTCCTGAGCTTATAACCTTTCGACGCTTTCACTATAACTCCCTTGCTTCTCTATGAGATCTGACGGCTCACGGGACTTCGCGGATTCCCTCCAGAGAACTTCGACCATCTGTCTCTTCCTCTGAGAACCTCCTGCAGTTCGACGTCGCTACGCCTTCTTTCAAACTTTCAAGACTTGGCCTCTATGCCTCCCTTCAACAATTTTTTGAAGACTCTGGATCCTTCTAAACTTCTTCGACTTCAAGTCTTTTGGAAAACTCTTGTGCACACTCCTTTCGGCAACCCTCAAACACTTCCAAGTGCTTGACTTCTTCGACTCTGCGCACACCTGCAGCAGCAGTCTCTAAATCCTTCTCTCAGGTTCACAACCCTGAGACTTCACTTGGCCTGCGCACTCCTTGCACGGCTCCTTTGCCTGAATACACTTCTGTGGAAATGAGAACAAAGGATAAACTATCTAAGCCCTTTGTCAATGCACTCCTTGCGGACACTTCAACTGCACTCCTTGCAGGAACTCTCGCTCAAATAGAGAAACAATTGAAACTCATTCCATTACCCTTTCCTCTCAGATTTCAAACATTTAACAAGAAATCATTCATACATAGCATAAAAGAAATTGCATGACAAAAAGAGTAAAACATTCATG
>SNQJ01S0028053.1:73222-84809 GCA_010110895.2 Picea sitchensis | reverse complement strand
TAAATTACAAATAAAATGAAATAGGAAAGAGGTAAATCAATTCAAGAAATTAAGAAAGATGAAATAAGTCTAAAGAATTAATACAATACACATGTGTGCATAAAATACCAAATTGGAAATTAAGATAAGAAAGGAATAAAGCATAAAAGCAATGTGTACACATAGAAAGGTATCTAGAGTCTAGTTAACACTAGTCTAACTAGAGAAGAATCCTATTTTACCTCAACTTAGATTTAGAAATGCGTCAATCATTAATTGAGAATAAGGGGACTAAAGGGACAATTATGAGTGATTTAAGGAGTGCTTTTAGGAGGGGTGAGGGAAATTGAATTGAATTAAAATAAATTGTGGATTTACTAGTGCAACTAATGGAAAAGGTGGCAAGTGTACCAGGGAAAGTAATTCTAAATTATCTAATTAAAAAGTGAATTAAATGTCCAAGTGGGAATTTTCATTGAGGAAACTCCTATAAAAAATTGGTCTGATCAGAGTCGAGGATGCACTAGTTATGGGTAATGTTATGCTGCATAATTTTTGACTAGTTTTACTTGTGAGAGTTGGGATACCCAATTTGAGAGAGAGTGGTGGCTCTACCTTGCGAGGCAAGCTGGGAGCTAGAGGATTCCTGGTTTTGTGTGTGTGTGGCCCCTTTGCGGATTAGGGGGCTAAGGGGGAAGAAGAGTACCCCTTGCGTTGGCTGAGAGGTACTGGCGAAGTCTCAGAGATTAGCGAGTGGGAGTTCGGAAGGAGCACCAGTGCTGAAGAACATTGCCAATTCCTTCGTCGCCGGTTATGATATTCTGTTTTAGATTTGAAATTTTGATAAGATTAATTGTATTGAGTTTAATTTTCAAATCGCCATGAACTGTCAACAAAAAATTGATATCAAATTGTATTAAAACAAATTATGTAAGCGCACCTTCCCATCCGATATCTAGGCCTTAGTTCTGTTGGTGGCTATTATATGGAGTATTGTGTGATTGGTATTATTGAATTTAATGGTGCATAGGGTTTATAAATTTCTGTGTAAGCAATATTTTGATGTTGAAATGTAAGTTTCTCAATTGTTGTGTGTTTGGAATAAGAATTCAATATCTCCACCAACTTCACCTTCAACATAGTGTAACATAACTTTACTTAGTTGTATGTCCTTCCTAGTGCTTTACGATTTCCATTGCTAGCTCGATCAGATCACCCACTAAAATTTTGGAATTGTTAATCATTGCTAACAATCTACACCCCAATTTCGAATTTCTCCTTGGCCTTCAACCCTCATGGATTGGGTTCATTCCTAGAGATCCTTTCTTATCCTCTGGGGTAGATTGATGTCTTTAATTGGAACCCAGACTAGTGTTAATACTAGGCGCATCAAAAACAAACTTCCTTCCCGAATAACACTCTCTAGTGTAGTCCCTGCCATTAAGTTTTAGATTTAGATTGATTTAAATATCCCTCTGATCCTTGCCACGAATTACCCAATCGGGTTTACTCTCGGGCAAATTCGCTGCCAGTCTAATTTTTGATCCGTTGAGTATTTTGAAGGGACGTCGAACAATCTAGAAATTTGAATACATTGATGTTCCTTTGCGGTATATCAACGAATTTGTTGTGCATGTCTTAATCTCGAGTGTGCAAGTGACCTTAAAAACAGATTATTATTATTATTATATGGATACACTAATTGTTCTTACTTAATGAATACCTCCCTTATGAATATTTTTATACTAAACTTTATGATTAAATGGTATCAACCTATAGTAGTTCATCCGAGTAGGATTTTACTTATCGAGAAGGAAATGGATTAATGATTTTAACATATCGACATTCCTGGTGAAATCATTTAATAATGAAATAAATCCCTACCTATGTGTTTAAGAGGTTAAATTTTTCTCTAAATAAAAATAACATGGTTGTCTAGTGTACCCAAATTGATGATCAAGCTAAGAGCTACCCCTATCCTTATGCAATCTGATGTATAGATAATGTATCTAATATTGCAGGAGACTGCTTGGAAAATTTTAAGACTATCTCAATGGAGGGTTTAAGTAATCTTTCGCTCATGAATATATCATGGTAATTGGCTAGTAGTTATACAATTTTTAATTGCATTATGTATGGTAATGATAAGTTTTCTTATGGTTCCCTATTGGATGATTCTTAGTATTGCTTCGCAATTGGCCAATTTTTAGTAACTCATCATCTAATGTGAATGATACATTACCATAATGCTTTTATTTAGGTTATGTGTTAGGTTATATATGGACATAATAATTGTTGTTGAGGTTTTTACACGATGTTGACATGAATTAGCTAGGCCTTAACAACCACCACCCTTGATGTTAAGAAATAGATCTATATTTTCCACTAAGATTGTCCTGGGATATTGTGGTTCTTATTAATATTATGTACTATTTTTCTTATTTGAGATTATGTTTAAGTATTGCTTGAATGATTGATTAAGTAAATTAGATTACTTGCGCATCTTGAAATTTATGTTGATGTCTGATTGTTTTAATAACTAGATTACTCTAGCGCCATTAAATAACATTGATGTATGGTTGTTTTAAAAATTAGTTTACCTTTGTGCTATGAAATTAATGTGATGTATGATTGGTTTTGTGATTAGATTACTTTCGCCATGAAGATAAAGTTGACGATTACTCTTGCGCCATTAATTAAGTTGATGTATGATTTTTTTAGAATTTTTTTACTCTCGTGCCATTAAATAAAGTTGAAGTGTGTTTGTTGTAGTAGTTAGATTTCGCTTGCACCATGTGATAATGTTGATGTATGGATGATAATCTAGACTAGAGTTATGCGATGTGCTTGATTAAGGGATTTAGACACCTCCTTGTTTCTCAGAACAGTCACCAGCCCTGGGACCTTAGGTGGTCAAAATCAATCGGATGAATCCTAGGCTTGAGTGTTTCTTATGTGTCCTGGAGGTCCTAACCTTGCAGGGTAGGTTGGGTGGGTAGTTATTTTAATGTTCAATGACTTGGTTGATTATTTATTGTGTTTTTCTTTAGACGATCCTGAGTTGTTGATTATGTCGTTATTAATTTATGATGATGCGTTGATTGAGTCGCTGTTTATGTGTTGATTATGTGCCACTTGAATTATGTTAATGCATTGCTTATGTGTCATTTTAGTTATGATGATGTATCACTTGTGATGTTGTTAATTATGTTGTGATGAATTTAATATTAAAATCCTAGTGCAAAAGAAAAAAAAAAAATCTATATCTATATATATACATACATTTACCTATTGTACATTATTATTCGTTGTCGTAACGGAGGGGGAGTTACAGACTTGTTAGTGATCATCGATATACATATTTATTGATTAATCACAACCTTGTCTTGCATTAGTTTATGTTGAGTTGAATGAACTATTTCTTTCGCCCAATATCAATATTTTATTGGATTCATTCACATGATTAGATTTGGGTATATGAAAAATATTATTTTAATTACTATTTATTAAGATTGTTTCATTGTATATATGTTTCAACAACTTGTAAGTTGTCAAACTACTTTGAGATTTTACAAGTAAAAATTAACCCTAGGTTCAATCACAGTCTTTTTGCCTTCTTATTACATACTTTGCTCTTGATTAGGAGTAAGACTATCCTTTTTCTTAATCAAGATAGGTTTTCTTTTTTTGTTCACTTGCATCTTAGGATTAATCTGCATTTTCATTTAGGATAAATAATTTTCATTCTGTAAGTATACTTTCATAGGAGAAAGCCTCATTGTGGCTAGACTGAGCCCCAATTTCAGTCACCTTGAGGGGATCATATTTTTCAAAGTAATAACATATAGGTGATTCCTTTCCCTTCAGTTTGTTAATAATAATAATAATCTACTATCATACACTAACAAGCTGAAGGCCTTGTACATAGACAATTGTACATACAATATAGCTTAGGCTAAATTAACCTTAGGCTAGTCTTAGGAGAAGGGTAATTGGACCCATAAATCCAGTCAGAATCACCATCCCGAACAGATAAGGGCCTAATTGGGGCCCTGACCGAGTGATTTCCCCAATTTTGAACATGGTCAGTTTTGGACATCAACATTTTTGGCACTAGAAGGAGGGTCAGACTGGAAAGCTGGTCCGTTGAGTCATTTATTTTAATTCATTTTATTTCCAATGGATCTATCCCAAACTCCTATTTGGAGATACATTTAAGGACGAGTATCATGCACTACTCCATTAAAGATGATTAAAATCTTGTCAAAAAAGAAGTTTGATGGTGAGAGTGAAATCACTGCATATGAACATATTGATCATTTTATTCAAAATTGCATTTCTCATGATATAACTCACAAAGGTGTTATGTGGAGGATTTTCACCCTGACTTTCAAAGGTCACGTTAAGAAACGGTGTGAAATATTGTCGACCGCATCCATTCATTCTTTGGAACAATTTATAGATGAATTTTTACTTTCTTTTCATATTTATGTTTATGATAGATTATGCAGTGGAGTTAATGATCTTAGGATGAAATCAGATGAATTGATAGAAGAATTTGCTACAAGGTTTATCCATCTCTGTTGAAGATTTCCTTTAAATGATTTTCCTTCTATTAATGAATGGTTTCAACAATTGGTTTTTCTTTCCTTGGAACATGATCAATTTGAATCTTGCATTGATACTCATTCACAAATTGATATAAAATATTTAGAAGTTGTAGATAAACATTAATTTTATTCAAATTTTTTCACTTTTATAGATGTTGATTAGGAGGAACATGATACTTTTCAAACTTCTAATTGTTCTTCTCCATCATTATCTTCTTTAATTTTGAATAACGATGAACAAAGTTGTTGTGATTTAGAGAATACTATGACCATCTTAACAAAGAAATAGATTCAATCAAAAAGTTGTGTTATTAATATGTGATGCAGGAGCATCGTTGTCACTCGCGTGGAGAAAGACCCATCAACGTCTAGGAATCTGTACGGGAGCTCAACGCTGGAATTTACAACAGACATTTTGAAGACCGCCTTAACTCAACGCCATAATTAATCTTTGAGGCACGCTTGAAATCAGGCTGAGAAAATTTGGAGGCACACTTGGATGATTACAAGCGAAATGGGAGATTCCACAACGGCTCTGGAATGCGACTGGTCTAGATAGTCATTAGGATAAGTTTTAGAGTAGACAAGTAGCCAGGGGGAAACCCTAAGAACTCTCTATAATAAATAAATCTTTGGTACACCCGAATGAGGGGGTTAGTTAGTTGCTAGTCGATAGTTGGCTGGAATAGAAGTTAGGAGAAGATTTCAGTAGTTTTGGGTTGTTCATTTACAGTTGTAACCATTTTTCACTTATGAATATAACATAGGAAAATTGATCCAATGAATGGTGTGAATATTGTTTGCAATTCTCTGTAATGTGTTTTCATGAATGAATATAATTTTGAGTATATGGAACTGTGAATGTTCGGATAAGTTTCAATTGTTTCTCTTCTGTGGAAGTAGTGCGAGGAGTGCACACAGAACACAAGGAGTGTGTTAACAGAATCTGTTTCGGTTCTGAAGCTCAGAAGAGATAATACAAAACTGTCTGTTTGCAAGGAGTGCAAAGAGGCTGGTGCAAGGCATGCAAAGTCATCCACAAGAATCAAAACCTTGCGTAAGATATCGTGCAAGGAGCGCACAGATCCGAGATTCGACTAAGTGTCAAAGAGACTCTACAGAAGTCGAAGAATGGAGAAGTGGAACGCTAGGAAGGTGAGAGGAATTTCTCTTCGAGAAATCCTTCAGAATTTGAGTTATCGAATCCCTGAAACGCAAGGTGCAAGGTGTGTGCGGGAAGTCAAAGTCTTCAGAAGACCAAGATCAGGAGGAATAACACTTTGCATAAGTGCTAAAGGATCCAAGAATCAGAATCGTCGAAGGAGCAAAGGTTTGAAACCTTTGAACACCCAGAAGATCTTCTAACTCTGAAGATAGTGTGAGCGCTAGGGGGAAAAGACCTCAGTCGTTCGATCTGAACGCTAGAGAATCAGAACCACCCATCAAGAGGGACACGTGGCGAATGACCAGAGTTTCACTGATTCGTATTGTGGGGAAGTCAAAAGGCAGAGCACTAAGAAATCACGAAGCCCGAATCCACGACTTGATCTAAGTCGTTGGATCTAGGAGAGATTTGGACCGTTGATTTTCCAGGGTGAAATATCGACATTTCGGGGATCGGAGGATCGAAGGTGACAATTATTTCGACTTTGTGAAGCGCGAAGTCCCAAAATCATCATGACCGTCAGATGTGAGGAGGGATCTGGACCGTTGACCCAAAGTCATCGCAATTTCGGTGATCGGGATAACGGAGGCAAGGAAACTCCGAAGTCACGAAGTGAAAAACGTCGATTTGATCACAACCGTCGATCAAGGGAAGATTTGGACCGTATATATTGGGTCATCACGATTTCGGCTATCGGGTGAATGGAGGTAGAAACACTCCCAGGGTCACGAAACGTGAAATCGCGACACACCATTCTCTCAAGCGCGTGGTCACCGCCAATGGTCACAAGGGAGAAAGGGCTTAGCAGAGAGGAGCTAGCGCCCATTTGGTGTTGAGGTTTGAACAACGCTTGGGAGAGAATCCATGGGTCTTAGGTGATCTGCGCATTCAAAGAAAGGACCTGTGTAAGTGGGTTCGGGGTCTGGTAGAGACCCGAAGAGTCAATTAGACCCAGTATCTTGATTGATCCTAGACCAGGAGGTTGCGCAACCCTTAGGAGAGAAATGGGGGTCTGCACCAAGTGGTTTCAGAGCTGAAGTTTTTCTTGCAGACAACAAGCAAAAGAAAGGAGACAAAAGAAAGGAGAAAAAAGAACTCGATGTTGTACTCCGTGTGTGATAGATATTCAACACAATGCCACCAAGGAGATGAGTGGAACCACCTTTGGCCAATCGAGCTGTATAAAGGGAGATGCGAGAACTCCGTGAAATATTAGAGGCGATGGAGGCAGCGCATAGACAAGCACCTGATGTTGTTGACGTCAACGATGCAGAGAGCGAAGAAGTAGTGGGAGAAAATATTGTCGGAGAAGCTGCAGGAGAGGATGTTGCTGAAGAACACTTGCTAAGAGAAGTTTCCAGATTGGGAGGCAGAGCCAATATGGAGGTCCCAATGTATGAAGGAAATTTAGATGTCGAAGAGCTATTGGATTGGATAATATCCATGGACAAATATTTCGACTACGAGGATGTCGATGAAGAAAGAAGGGTGAGACATGCTGTCACCCGACTAAAGGGATATGCAATGCTGTGGTGGGATGAACTGCAGGATGAAAGGAGAAGCAAAGGCAAGAAGAAGATAAAGAGTTGGGACATAATGGTAGCCAAGCTAAAGGCTAAGTTCATGCCCAAGGATGATCAGATCAATCTGTTCAGGAAAATGTAGAACCTGAGATAGAAAGGGATGACAGTTAAGGAGTACACCTAGAATTTCTATAGGCTGAACATCAGAAATGGACAAAGAGAGAGATGAAGAAAAATTTTCCATATATATAAATTGCTTGAGATATGAAATCCAGGATGAGCTCAGCATGATGTCAGTAGGGAAAGTGGAGGATGCTTATCAGTTTGTGCTGAAGGAAGAGGAAAATTTGGCCAGAAAACAAAGCCAGCGAGGGAGAGGTAAAATCTCAGTCCCAAGCAAAAGCAAGGGATTTACCCATGAAAGAGCACATAAGTCTAAGGAAGAGACTGAGAAACCACACAATCACTCAGAAAGAGGAGGAAGTTCCCGAGAAAGGCAGGGTGGTGGAAGAAATTATTCCAGAGGAAGAGGAAGAAGAGGAGGAGGAGATGTGAGATGTTATGCCTATGGAAAGATAAGACACATGTCTTGGGACTGCCCCGAGAAAAATAAATAAGGAGGAGGTGAAGCTCACATTTCAGAAGCACAACAAAGAGATGTTGAAGTAGAAGGAGAAGAGGATGGAAGATCCCTAATGTTGAGGAAAGTTATCTTAAAACCAGAGGCAGAAATTGAAAGGTCGGTGCAAAGGAACAGTCTCTTCAGAACATCTTGCAAGACTAAAGACATAGTATGCAAGGTGATAATTGACAGTGGGAGCACTGATAACTTAGTATCCACAGATATGGTGGAGAAATTGGAACTGGAGACAACTGCACACTCGAAGCCATACAAAGTCTCATGGTTGCAAAAAGGACACCAGGTAATGGTTACTAAACAATGCTTGGTTGAATTTAAGATAGGAGGATATAGAGATGAAATTCTGTGTGATGCAATTCCCATGGATGTATGTTATATTTTATTGGGAAGACCATGGTAGTTTGACAGGAATGTCATTCATGATGGGAGAAAAAATACATACACATTAGAGAAGAATGGTAGGACACACATGTTGCTGCCAATAGAGGAGAAGAGAGTGAAAGAGGAGGCCAACACAAGCATACTTCTCATGAGTGGGAAGGAACTCCTGAAAGAGGTCAAGGAAGAATAGGAGAGGCATTTTTTTGTGGTGAGCAAACCCAGAGTTATCCTTACAAGTAATTTGATGGAGGATTTGCTTGAAGAATTTCATGAATTGTTGGATAATTTTGCTGACATAGTGGTGGATGAGCTGCCTAACTCATTTCCACCCATCAAAAGTATCAGTCATCATATTCACTTGATACCAGGAGCAAGTTTTCCAAACAAAGAAGCATATAGGATGACACCTCGAGAGAACGAGGAAGTGAAGAACCAAGTCCAAGAATTGTTATACAAGGGTTTGGTCAGGGAGAGCTTGAGTCCATGTGTAGTACCAACTGTGTTGATTCCAAAGAAATATGGAGGATGGATAATGTGTACAGAATCAAGAGCCATTAACAAGATCACCATCAGGTATAGATTCCATTTACCGAGAATGGATGATTTAATGGACTATTTAAGTGGAGCAAATTTCTTTTCAAAAATATATTTGAAAAGTGGATATCACCAGATCAGAATGAGAGAGGGTGATGAGTGGAAGACAACCTTTAAGACAAATGAAGGTTTGTATGAATGGCTTGTTATGTCATTTGTCTTAACAAATGCCCCGAGCACTTTTATGAGGCTGATGAATGAAATACTGAAAGATTTCATTGGCAAGTTTGTGGTTGTGTATCTGGATGATATACTAATCTTTAACAGGACTAAATAAGAGAATTTGAGGCACCTGACATTAGTGATGAGGAGACTACAGCAGGAGAAGCTGTTGATAAATCTGAAGAAGTCCTCTTTTATGAAGACATAATTCATTTACTTGGGTTTTGTGATCTCTTCAAATGAACTGAAGATGGATCCAGAGAAGGTGAAAGCATCAAAGAATGGCCATCACCAAGGAGCATGTTTGAAGTAAGGAGCTTCCATGGATTAGCAAGCTTCTATAGGAAGTTCATCGGAAACTTCAGTGGAATTTGTGTGCCAATGATGGACACTATGAAGAAGAAGCACAAGTCTTTTAAATGGACAGAGGAAGCCAAGAGGAGCTTCAATATACTGAAGGAGAAAATAACAGAATGACCAATTCTGGTCTTACTGAATTTTGAGAAGACATTTTAGGTGAGATGTGATGCAAGTGGAGTTGCAATTGGAGCAGTCTTGAGCCAGGACAACATACCTGCTTCCTATTTCAGTGAGAAACTGAATGAGACCAAGAGAAAATACTCCACATATGACAAGGCATTTTATGCCATAATTCAAGCCCTAAAGAAATGGAGACATTATCTTGCCCCACAGGAATTTGTCTTGTATAGCGATAACCAGGCTTTACAATTCATAACCATGTAGGAAAAATTGAATCAGAGGCATGCAAAATGGGTTGCGTTTATGCAGAATTTTACTTTTGTCATAAAACATATTGTCGGGAATGCTAACAAGGTTGTTGATGCATTAAGCAGGAGATGTTTGATTCTGTAGGAATTTCAGGTGAAGACCTTGGGGTTTGAACACCTTAAGGACATGTATTGTGATGATACAGATTTCAAGGAAGCATATGAAGCATGTGTGAACCCTGTGCTAAGAGACATAAGCTAGTGGACATAGTACATGGTTCAAGAGCGATTGTTGTTCACGGGGAATTAGTTGTGCATACCAAAATGCTCAATGAGGGATAACCTTTTGAAGGAAAATCATAGTGGAGGATTGGCTGGACATTTCAACCATGATAAAACATTTGCACAGTTGAGAAGTTCATACTATTGGCCAGGTATGAGAACATAAGTGCTAAAGTTTGTGAATAGATCTAGAATCTGCCAACATGCAAAAGGGAAGAGACTGAACACTAGATTGTATCAACCATTTCCAATACCAGAGAGGCCTTGGGATGCAATAAGCATGGATTTTGTGTTGGGGCTACCAAGAACGCAAAGAGGAGTTGATTCCATATTTGTGGTGGTGGATAGATTTTCAAAGATGGAACATTTTATCCCATGCCAGAAGACTAGTGATGCAACACATGTTGCAAATCTGTTTTTCAAGGAAGTTGTAAGACTTCACGGCCTACCCGAAAGAATTGTCTCGGACATAGACAAAAAATTTGTTGGTCACTTTTGGAGAACACTGTGGAAGAAGTTGGGGACATATGTTGGGTATGTGTTATATTCTTTGCATGTGTGTGTGTGTGGGCGCGTTGGGTATGTGTTATATAGCGGATTTTTCTATTTTTAGAGGTTTTGTAAATTAATCCCGGATTAAGGGATTAGGGTTTTGGTATCTACAAAATACATAAAAAAATTGTATATATATTGTATGGTGAATGGTGAAATTCAATATAATGAATATAAGAAAGGTTTTCCTAGTTGAGGGTTTCCGGTATAAATCTCTGTGTACTATGTGAATGAGCCATTGATTAATTTTTGTTTTGCTTAAGAATCTATATGCATTGCTTTACTTCATAGGTTTAAAACTTACATGTGGTATCAGAGCTCGTTTTTGGCTTCAGAGGGACGCATTTTTTTTGAGGGTTTGGCTCGGTCTTGATAGATCAAAGTTTATATTGGGTCTGTGATAAACTTGGGTTTAGTGGGAGCTTTTGCAGTGGTGATTTGAGTGCATAAAGAGGAATTGCGAGTTCTTCTAGAATCAAGATAGAGAAGTTCAACGGTAAAAACCTTGAGCTATGGAAGATGAAGATGGAGGACCTTCTTGTAGACAAAGAACAATGGGTCGCTGTGGACCCTGGTACACAGCCAACTGGTACGCAGCCTACTGGAACACAAATGACTGGTACACAACCTACTATTTCACAAACTACTAGTACACCACCTACTGGTATGTCGAAGGAATATTGGGAGAAGTTGGAAAGGAGAGCAAGGAGTACTATTAGACTCTGCCTGGAAGATTCGGTGTTGTTGAATGTATCAGGAGAATCTACAACCAAGGAACTATAGGATAGGTTGGGGAATTTGTATCAATCAAAGTCCTTGGTAAACAAGTTGTTTCTTTGAAAGAAGCTGTATCATCTTAGGATGGAAGATAGAGATTCTGTGACAGAACATCTAAATGCCTTTAATACTCTGGTAAGTCAACTTGGTTCTGTTAATATTAGGATTGTAGAGGAAGATAAGTGTATTACTTT
>SNQJ01S0028053.1:35636-61518 GCA_010110895.2 Picea sitchensis | reverse complement strand
CTTGGAGAGTATAAATAAGAGGCAAGGCTCTCTCATTTGAAAAAAGCTTGAGCATATTGAATATCTATATGTGTCTGAGGTAACCAAGAATATCTAAACCGGAATTCTGAGTAAAGGTGAAGAACAGAAGGCCGAAATGCAAGGAAGGATAAATTCTTTTGATGGTGCTTTCTAAGGTATGCTATTTATAGGTCATCTCACCATTTTCTCTATAACTTTTTTTTTATAATGATTCAGACCGTGAAATTGCTATGAAAGTGATAAAACATATCCAAGTATGTGTGGTACAAAATTAAGCTTGTGTTTCATTGTATTTGGGAGTTACAATACGTGGAAAATAGGGTTTGTGGCCAGTCCTGAAACTAGTCAAAATCAGGTGTTTCGGGTAAAAACATCATAGCTTCTTCATAACATATCCAAATTCAGGGATACCAAATTTGTTGGTTATGGTACAGTTTTTAGTATTCCTTGTAACTGGTTCATATCAATTCATCAAATATTTTGTGCGGGGCACGCTCTACAAGGTTGCTCTCTAGAATAAGCCATAATTCAACAAGGTATGCCATTTTTTCTATAACTCCTTTTCTGAGAGGTTCCAAGTAGTGAAACTTGGAGGAATTGCATAAAAAACACTAAAGAACATTGTGTATCAATTTCATATCTTTATACATTACAGGTTCAAAGTTATGATTACTTCAAGTTAGGGTTGTTGACTAATCCAAAACTAGGCATGTGAGACTAAAGAAAAGTTTGATGAAAATGCTAGTCTCTTGTTTTTAAATTCAAGGAAGGTTCTTGGGGAATGTGATCATATACACAGGAGTCTATTACATAGCTACAAATCATATTTGTATGATGAAATTGATAGAGGATTTTGGTTGTTGAATTTGCTCTTGGAGTACAGTTGAGATGAAGTGGTTGATAGGTTGTACACATATAGAATTAATATAGTTGATGATGTTGGGTACATATTGATGAGTCATAGTTGATAGAGTAGTTGACATGAATTTAGATTTTATACTTGGTACATGGTTGAGATGCACTTGTTTATAGTACGAGGTTGATTATAGGTTGTTGCATAGTGGATGCACTTTTTTATAGTACACTTGATGATTCTGAGGTTGAGGTATAGGTTGATGCATAGTTTGATTTTACGGTTCAGATTTAGTAGGTATAGGTTTACAACATTATATCTCACAGTGAAATGGAGTGTGACAATGGTTCCATCATTCTACTTCTACTTCAGTGGCGGGCCAGGGCAAGGGCCAGTGGTTGTAGCCACAATGAAATCGGTTGTAGCCCAGGAGGAGGGAACATTAGGGGGTTGTAGCTAGAGAATTGGGAGTTGGAGCTTCCCCTAGTTTATCAGGCTACAAACAGGGGTTTAGACCTCCTTCCAGTTGTATTTGGAAAACAAAAGAAGTTAGTGCTAGTAAATTAACTAGGACATATAAGAAGGAAAAAACATTGGAAGGTTTCTCTATTTGGAACCACATTAAAACAGTTAATGCGTATATGTTTGATTGTTTATTTATTCTGCTCATTATTGGATAATAATTCTACATTGATATAACATTGAAGAAAGCAGTTATAAGGTATACTATGCGAAAGTTCACCCAGCTCTGTTAATCCAACAATTAATTATCAGGCCGGGTTCCTTTAGAAATCGGTTTAACCGCAAAAGGTAGATCATGAAGTCTGGGAAATTTCATTATAAAAATTGAATACTACAGTTTGATGGATAGAAGTATGCTTTGGAGCATAAGGATGAAGAAGACATATATCTGAGAACCTTGAGTTTCAAGTTTGGAAATAAATTGTATATGGATGATACACAACACAGTTCCACCAACAAATGACAAAACAATGAAACTTCGGTGAAAATAATTCCAAAGCCACAAATGCACTTTGAATGGTCTCATTGATCCCTGATATTCTAAAGTTTCACATTGTAAAGTTGCTAAAGAGATTTGGGACAAACTTCAAAATATTTTTGAAGGAGATTCAAAAGTCAAAAGCAACAAAGCTTCAAACCTCTGAGAGGTCGATTCGAGACAACTAAAATGAAAGGAGAGATGAAGATGCTCACAGCCTACGCTATACGAGTCATTAGAGCTTGATGAGATACAATCATGGGATTGGGAGAAAGAAATCAAGAATACGTAATTCCAAAGGTACTAAGATCTCTTCCTGAAGTTTCCAACCTAAGATATCAACACTAGAGAAAGATCATATCTAAACTCAAAAAGCATGGGCCAGTGCATGGAATCTTCAGGCATATGAGATGAGAATTGAGTAGGAAAATCCGGATGTAAAAGAAACAACCTTCAAAGAAACATCAAAGATCAAAGCAAAAGAAAATAGAACAAGAATATAGTACTTGTGATGATGTCTCGGATGATGATGAAGAAGTAGCCAACTTCATCAAAATAATGAAAAAGGGAACCAACAGTGAGAGTCACAATTAAGCTTCCTTTAATTTGTTTTAATTGTGACTGGTGGTCGTTTTGCTAACAAAATGTCCTCATAAGAAAAGAGAAATGATGAGGGTTAATCAAAAGGAAAACACAAATATGGGGTAAAATAACTACAAAATTTTGAGAAGAAAAACTTTTACCACAATGAGACATCTATCATCAGGATGAAGATGAAATTAGGTGTGATGAAATGGAGAGTTCTATTCACTTGGGTAGAAGACTCACGATAAAGAGACTTGAGAAGAGGGAATATGAAAACATATGAAGAAAGAGAAATTGAAGAAGTTGACTTCCGAGAAAATTAATGAGTGCCATAGAAGTTATGGAAAGAAAGAAGAGAAAAACAAGAAACTACAAGCCGAACTAGATAAGAAAAGACACTCAAGAACTAGAACAAATGATCACAAAATTGAAGGTTCAAATAGAGAGAAGATAAAAGAATTGAAGAAACACTCAAATTACAACTAGAAAATGATAGGATGATTGGAAACACAGAGCCCGGTGTCACTAGAAAGGATATTCCAAAGAAAATTACGAGGCAACTCAAAATTTCAGGACATTGTCATCAGTAAAAATCTTATCTTGACAAAATTGAACTTGGATACAATAAGACAAAAAATGGATCAAGCTCCCAAACAACGAGGCAAAACAAATCCAAAAAGTTATGTAAAACAATCAAAGGGGATAAAAGATATACAGAAAGGAAGATTACAGGGGACCTCCTCCACCGAGAAGATTCAGTTCAGGAATCAACAAGAGATAGACAGACCTCAAGAAGAAGGATTCATAAGAGCCACCTCCTTTCATAAGATATTCAACTACCAATTATCAAACTATATTTTTTGGTTTATGTGTTATGCATGTGTAATAATTTGGACATAAAATTGTAGAATTGTAGAGCTAACAACGAGAACAATAACTACTTTGAGAGCCATGCTGCAAGGGGTTATTCAAAGAGACCTAGTGAAACCTGGAGAAGAGAAGAGATTACAACAGGTTTGAATCTTTGAGCAATGGGAGGTGGAATATTACAAATGTAACAATTTTTGGACACATGGCCAAAAATTAGAAAATGACAGTCCCTCCTAAAAGGGCCCTCATGAGAGTCTGAAACAAGAACTAGAAAATGACATGGATAAGAAGGAAGATCAATATAGAAATGAACAATGCCCACGATTAGCTCTACAAGCTAAAATGAAGAAACATGGTTGGTATGTTGGCGGTGGATGTTCAAAACATACATATGACAATTGATAGAGACAAGTTTCTTACATTACTAAAGGAAAGGGAGATGGATCAGTCTCCTTTGGAAATGATGATTCATCCAAATCTGGAAAAGTCACAGTCCGAATTAGGAACAAGAGAATGAACAAGAATGAAAAATGTTCTACTAGTAGAGATATGAAACATCATCTTAAGAAAGTGTGGAGTCAAATGTGTGACCAAGGTCCTTCGATTCACAAAAGTGTGATAAGAAAAGAATGTTCAGGGGGAAATTGGTCGCTAAGCTGCAAGAACTTCAAGCAACTTATATATCTGATTCATGAAATTGGAAATGAAAAAGTGTTGTCTAGGAAAGGAAGATGAAATTTGGCTATAGCGCAGGAAAGGAATGGGTCACATGCATTTTGATAACCTTGTCAAGTCAAAAAAAGAGAACCAGTCAGATAAATTCCCAAGATCACGAAACCAATCAACACATTATGCAAAACTGACTGCCAACTAGGGAAAGCAAACAAATACAGGTTCAAATCAGGAGGAATATTCAATAACAAAACCAACTGGAATTGTGCATACTAATCTAGTTGGACCAACTACAACAAAATGCTTAAAAGGTGAGAGATACTTTATGTTATTGGTTGATGATTATACAAGAATGGTACTTGGTTTACTTTCTCAGAACAAATCCATGAAACTTTTGAAAATTTCAAGATCTACAAGGAAATGGTTGAAAATGAGATGGATTCAAGAATCAAATGCTTGAATCGGATAATGGAGGAGAATTCACTTCAAAGGAATTTATGGACCCTCTGCAACAATCATGGAATAAAAGACAATTCTGCATTAAGCTAGGACACCTCAACCGAGAATGGAGTTGTTGAAAGAAAGAACAAGACAATACAAGGAAATGGCTTGAACAATGATAATGGATCAAAGTTGATAGATATTTTTTGGACACAAGCTGTGCATACAACAATTCACATTCAAAGCGAGTAATGCTCAGAAACAACAGTAAAAAAACTCCCTACAAGCTATGAAAATGAGACCAACAAATGTAGAAACTTGAGGAGTTTTGGGAAGCAAATGCTACATCAAAATAGAGACTGGCGGAATGGAAAAGTTTGACTCGTGTGGACAAATGAATACTTGTTGGTTACTCAAGTACAAAGGGAAAAGAATACAGTGTTACAATCTAAAAAGATTAAACAAAGTTGTAGAAAGCATCAACGTAACAATTGATGAAACAAGCAGACCGAGAATCAAAGAAAGAAGAAAAACAAATCAATAGGAGACAACTTTTGAAGAAAGAAGATGAAAAAGAAAGAAAGAAAAAAAGGTAGAAAAGAATCGTGAGTAGAAGAGAGCAAGTTCAACAAATCTCCAAGACACCTAGCAAGCGAATACGGAAAAATCATCCTTTAGATAAGATTATTGGAAATAAAAGAATCTGAGGAGTTAGAGACTAGAAAGAAAAATCCATTCACCCGGAATAAAACACACTATACTCTTATCTACAATTGAATAAAATTGTTTTGAAGAGTCGGGAAGGATGAATTTTAGGAATAGAGTCCAGCGGTTGAATAATTGGATCAAATAGAAAAATGGCACTTGGGGTGGTTCCAAAGGAACCAAAGAATAAGAATGTGATGTCGACACAAAATGGGTTTTAGGGCCAGTGGACTATGAAGATGGACATGTTACAAAGGAACAAAGCTATATTAATTTATGTAAAAGGATATGCAGATTAGAAGGAATCAACTTTGAAAGGGAACATTTTCCCCAGTTAGAATGGAAACGAAATCCCATTTGCTTTAGCTTATACATGCTCCAAAATGTTAAAATTTATATCAGATGGGAGTAAAATCAACTTTTCTGAATGGGAACTTGAAGAAGAAGTCTACATTGTGAACAACAAGAAGGTTGGGTTGTCCGAGGAAGGGAGACCACAGACTATGTATGTAAATTAAAAAGGCCTTGTATGGTCTAAAAACGAGGCTACTAGAGAATGAACTCAATTTGGATAAGTGTCACACTTATGAGACGAGGTTGAGAAAAGGAGTCTGAGACAACAACCTCTACATCAAAGGTAAGTCAAAGGTAATATTTTATTAATAAAATTTATGTTGATATTATTTTTGGTAGTGATGTGAGTTAAGCAAAGAAATTTGCAAAGACATGCAAGAATGAATTTGAAATGTACGTTACTTGAAGCTATCATTCTTTACGGGACTTGGATACGTCAAAGAAACCAAAGATTTTTTATTTCTCAAACCAAATGTATCAGATAAATTCTAAAGAGGTTAGTATGGAAGATTGAAAACTAATTATCACTCCCATACAAACCATTTGTAAGTTGAGAAAGAAAAGCTGATGATTCAAAGTCTACGGATCAAAGACAATAAAGGTCAATGATTGTGACCTACCTGTGACAACATCTAGACCAGATGTAATGTGGTCAGTTGGACAAGTAGCCACGATTTCAAGAGAAGTAGCACCAAAGGAATCACATGTATTGGCATTGAAAGGATCTTCAGATATATCAAAGAACATAAGAGTTTGGATTATATGGTATCCAAAGGAAAATATCTATCACTTGGCCTTACACAGAGATGTAGATTGGAAGCGGGTTGTATTGATGACCGGCGAAGCACCCAGAGTGGAACTGGCGTTCTACTACTTAGGTGAGTGTTTGGTATAATGGATAAGCAAAAGAGCAATCATCATTATCCCTATCTGGCAGTATTTTTCAGCAACAACATGTTGTACAGGTTCTTTGAATACAAACAAACTTTATGAGATATATAGGTTGAGTATGATAGGCCCATTTCCAATATATTGTGATAATACAAGTTACCATCAATATCTCAAAAACCCGGTGATGCACTCCAAGACTGAACACATTCCAATCCAGAATTATCACTTTCTAGCAAGACGAGGTTGAGAACATGAGTTGAGTATGTGGGCTACAAGAACAAGTGGTAGACATCTTTACAAACCACTTCCTTGGGAAACCTTTGAGTATCTTAAGCCAAAGAGACTTGGGTTATTTCTACTCCAAAATGAATGCTTTTGAATGCTTATCTTATATGTCTTAGATGTACATGAGGAAGCACCATAAGAGGACAGGTTAGTCAGGGGGAGCAACCGGATGGGAAGCCACTCTGCTCATTTGATGACAAAGGGCATGTCTTTTTGCATGAGTGATATGATTTCAGTATTGCATGAGTCTGTTTCCATCAATGCCAAAGGGGTGTTGATTAGGGTTGGTTGTCATTGATGTCAATAACCCTTGAAGAGAAGCCCCATGCCCTGTAAATGTTTGGAGTAGTGTGTATTATTTACATCAGAAAATATGACTCATTATTGTTTGTCATGGTTGATAAAGAAGTAAATGGATGAACTCAAAAGTGGTTCCATATGGGTGAAATCCCTCACGGGAAGGCACTTTGTGGAATTAAGAAGACCCATGCTTAATTGTGGAATAATAGGATGAGAGGAAAGTATGATTTGTCAGAGTATCCCTATGGATCAAAAGATTGCTTGTCATGTCATTTCAATTGGTATGTGGAACATCACATAATTCCCTGCAGTTAGGGTATGAGCCATGAGAAGTTGGGAGACCCGAGGTTTGGAGTAATGGACCCAAGTTTGTTTGATAGGTATCGGTATAAGGAGTTATGATATATTTTTGAGATAATACTATTCTATATGGATAGTACATATCATACCATTTCTGGTGGTATGTATAATGTCACATAACTCCTCATGGTTTTTAGAGTTATGGCCTTACAAAATTGAAACACCCTCATATGTCTAGAAACTAAAAGGTCAAAATGTACAAAGTGGTTTAAGAGATTTTTAAAAGGTAAATAATAAAATTGAAGTGATGGAGTGTATTATAATTCAAAATTGAATACAAAATAAAATTATTTCAATAATAAATTTAATGGAGAAATTAGAAGTGGACCCAACCCTAAAATAGGGAAAGTGGGCTAAGAGTGACCTAGAGATGTTTTAAAGGAGGCTACTTGGAGAGTACAAATAAAAGGCAAGACTCTCTCTCATTTTTAATTAAACTTGAGCATATTCAATATGTATATGTGTCTGAGGTAACCAAGGGATATCTAGGCTGAATTCAGTGGAATTTGAAGAAAGTAAGGCCGAAATGCAAGGAAAGGATAAATTCTTTTGATGGGTGCTTTCTAAGGTTATGTTATTTACAGGTCATCACCATTTCTCCTATAAATTTTTTAAATAATGATTCAGACCATAGAAATTGATATAGAGGTGATAAAACATATCCAAGTATGTGTGGTAAAAGAAATTTAGCTTGTGGTTCGTTGTATTTTCAGAGTTACACTCAGCAGGTGGAAAATAGGGTTTGTGGACAGCCCTGAAACTAGTCAAAATCAAGTGTTTCGGGTAAAACGTCTTAACTTCTTCATAACAGATCCAAAATTTAGTGATACAATTTTTTGGTTGGTTTATAATCTTTATTATTCTTTTTAACAGTTTCAAATAATTTCACTTGAAACATTTTTGTGTAAGACGCTCTACAAGGTTGCCCTCTAGAATAAGCCAATTCAACCAAGGTATGCCATTTTGCTATAACTCAGCACCGAGGGTTACAAGTAGTGAAACTTGGAGGAATTACGCAAAAACACTGAAGAACATTGTATCAGTTTCATATCTTTATACATTTGCAGGTTCAAAGTTATGATTTACTTCAAGTTAGGGTTGTTGACTAATCAAAACTAGGCATGTGAGAAGGACTAAAGAAGCGTTTGTGAGTGAAAATTCTAGTCTCTTGTTTTAAAGTCAAGAAAGGTTTGTAGGGAATTATGTGATCATATACATAGGTCTATTACATAGCTACAAATCATATTTGTATGAGTAAATTGATGAGGGCTTTTGGTTTGTGGTACATGTTGAGGTATGGTTGGGAGGATAGTAGTTGATGAGTTGGCACATACATAGGGGTGTATAGTTGGTAGATGTTTTGGAACATGATGAGTCATAGTTGATGAGTAGTTGACACATAGTTGGTACATAATACTTGGGTACATGGTTGGATGCACTTTTTATGGAGTACAGGTTGATTATAGGTTAGTTGCATGGTGGATGCACTTGTTTATAGTCTGAGGTTGATTAGAGGTTGAGGTACTGGTTGATGCATAGTTGATGCATGGGGTTCCAGTTATTAGTGCAAGGTTTACAATGGGTATATCACCCGGTGATAGTGTGACCGATTGGTTCCATCATTCTACTTCTGCTTGAGGTGGAAGGGAGACGGGGGGGCAAGAGACGGTGGATTTGTATACCTTCCAGTTTATGGTCGAGAACATTGGGGGTTGTAGCCTCACTTAAAGTTTGTAGCAGAGGTGGGGAAGTGGGCTTCCCTGGGGTTTGAGAAACTAGGGGTTAGAGCCTCCTCCTTCCGGTTGGAGTTGGGAAACAAAGGAATTGAGTGCTTCCAATGAATATAATTCTTCAAAAAGGAAGTCGGTGCTTCCAATGAATGTAATTCTTCAAGACATATAAGAAAAAGCATTCCGTGGTTTTCTCCCGATTTGGGTTTCCATGTAAAACACTGGTGTACTGTGTATGTGTTTGATTGTTTATTTCTTACTGCTCATTATTGGATAATAATTCTACAATGATATAACATTTGAAGAAAAAGGATTATAATTATGCTATTACTGATTCACCCCCCCTCTCAGTAATCCAACAATCGAACATGGTAGAAACTGTTAGAAAAACAGGATGCAATAAAATAAAACAAATGCAGAAATAAAACACAGAAGATACACAATACAATAGAGACACGGATATACATGGTTCACCCAGTGTGGTTTACGTCCACCAGATAAATTTCTAGGTCCTTCCTTTTTATTATCCAACAAATGAAGAGATACAACCTACAACACACCCGTTGTAACTTCCTCTTATTTCTCTCATAGACTCCTCTATCAAAATACAATAATCAAACACATACACAACCGCAATATAATTCCCTCATAAAAGAGGGTTTCCTTCTAGGGAAACAATACCTAAAATAACTTCTACCATCAGATCTGCGACTTTACAATGAACGGTCCAGATTGACTACAAAATTACAATATTTTACAAGGCAATTTTTCTCAATATTTCGCTTCAGGGGCGCTTCCCCCGAATCCCTAGACCCCCCTTGTGACAGTTGTGGGGGAAAAGTCGCCCCCCCACCCCCTCGTTAGGGAATGGGGTCCAAGCACGACTGAAACAAACCTATGAATCATGAAGATAATTAGGCTCCACAACCAACAAGAAACCACTTGATTACCGATCATTGAGGTATATCGTTAACAAGTGCGAGGGAAATCACCAATGATGGCAATGATTCCAAAGGTACGTTTAGTACACTCCAATGAATGTGAATAAATGAGTTGAGTTAGAACATTAATGGAATCATTCGATAAGAGGCCAATGGTGTAAACCTACTATCGAAAGCAAGGACACTTGTCATTAAGGCATGAAGGTCCCAAGGTACTAATTGGTTTCTAAGTCTAATTCCTAGATGATGTGTTGAATTCAATAGGAACAGAATCATCGGAGGAGGGCCATGATGTATCCCCCATCATCAACATGAAATTGGCACAGGAAAGTGATGTGAGATGGTGGATTAAACAAGTGTGGAATGACACAGGAATTGAAACTAGTAATATTGCAAATGATTGGTTTTGAATGAAACTTCCCTTGAGCATTGTGAGGCATGAAAAATGATTTGGAAACATTGAATCAACAAGTAACAAGAACATAATGTGACGATAATAAGAGAACTCTTCGACTGGAACGAAAAAGTATAGTGACACATGGAATTGGTATGACTTAGAGACAAGCAGATTACCCAACTGTACGACAAGACACAAGCATGTGCCATCTTCAAGGGTGACAACAATAGCTTCCATAATGGATTCCAAAAACTTGACCCACTTTTTTCAATTCCCCCCCCACCATGATTGGTGAGTAACTCTTTGTTTTTAACGAGATTGAGGAGGATAACAGATGCTTGGTATAGCTCATCTTCGATGAGTCCCTCGACATATGTTTAACGAAACTAAATAAGGAGGGGTTCAGTTTTGTATGGGTCCTGGATCTTGGTCCCATAGAGGTCCTTCAATGCATAATTTTACGAGCCCAAAGAAGGTAAAATCGGTGGTTTTTCACATTTAGAGAGTCTGAAAAGAACTTAAAGACAAGTCCATGGGTGACTTTTTCGTAAATTTAGTCTCTCCGACCGAAAAACATGTAAAACAATACAAGGGAAAACTCTTCTAGTCATGCTTGACTAGAGTATTCCTTTTTCGTGATTAGTCTCGCGAAGCCAAAAAAGAGATAAAATATCACTCAAAATATGCTCTTTAAAACCTTTTAACGACTGTGAAAGGAAACAAGATCACTCAACAACCGTTTCATGTTTAGGGAGTCTGAAAATAGCTTAAAGGAGACTCCAAAGAGTTCATTTTTAGTATATCTTTTACGAGTCCTAAAAAGAGATAAAAGTATACTCAGTAACCTATTCTCATGTATTAACGAGTATGAGAAAGAACAAAGATTGAGCTTGTTAACCTATTCTCATGTATTTACGAGCACGAAAAATGAAAAAGACTAAGCTCATTTTAGAAAAGACTACTACATTATGATGGGAACGACCCACAAGTGAGGATCACTCCTAGCAGTGTGTTTCTCTCGAGGTTTACTACAAAATGGAAGCAACATGATGCGAACGAATAGCGTGAAGAATAAATGCAATGGCTATAAGCAAGCAAGATGTAAAATAGCACAAAGCAATAGAAATCTATAAGAAAGCGAGATGACAAATAGTAGTGAAGCATTGGCAAGCACAACCATTAAGAAAGCAATCTGTTTCATTTTTTAACGAGCTTGAAACAGAAAAAGAACTATGCTCAGGTGGTACCCGTGGATGGTTGGTACTCTGCCCCCAACTGAAAAGCTAGTGGCTCAACTCTATCATGATGTCCAGAGGCTGGAGACATGCCCCCCAAGCTTCGTTTCATTCACTGACTCTTCTCCTATCGCCAATGTCTATACCCAATAAACTCCTAGTTACTAATAGGAAAATATTCACCAGAGAGGAAGGAAGAAAGAGGATCAACTGATCTAGGTGGATGAAAGGGAGGTTTAGTTATTAGATCTATCAAAAGATTCGACTCAACATGAGAGGCAATTGTTTCATTTTTTAACGATCTTGACACAGGAAAAGAACTATGCTCATGATCAATTGTTTCATTTTTTAACGAGCTTGACACAGAAATGGGAACTTTGCTTGATACCTCTTATTGATTATGGCTTCCAAGAGGACAATACTTTGGAACGAATACATGTCAAGGGACATACCTCAATCATGGATTCCAAGATATCTTTGTTGGACGAAAGAACAACGCTCTGGAAGGAATACATATCGAGGGCCTCAATAGGGGTAAGGAGATTAGGCTCTAATATCCTTATTGAATAGATCACCATGTAAACTACCAGATATAAGTCAAAGTAAGCCTCATCCAGAGCTGAACGCATGGGACATGTTGCCACATAATTAACCTGTGGCGGGGGGCGATACCACTTGCACGTAAGTACCATTTAGAGAAGACGGGTGGTTGGTAGTCAAATGAGAATCAATAAACGAAAGTTGATCAATAGTTACAAATTTTCCATTATGAGGGAAATATATCACTCGAAAGACAGTGGACATGATAGCTTTCATGGCATAGAAATAATCTCACCCAAGGAGTAAAGTAAAATCCAAAGGGTCTTGAACTACCATAACGTCAATATAAACGATTTTCCCTCCTAAAGTAATAGGTAATTGAGGAAGGATACCTAAAGGTTGAGTGATTCGTTTGTTAAAAGATAACATATTTTGGATGACCGACACAAGCTGAGGACAACCTAAATCTTGCCAAGTAGTTGAGGATATGATACTAATGGAAGTACCTTCGTCTATAATAGTATGAGGAACTCTCCTACCAAAAACTTGAACAATGATTTGGAAAGGTACATAGGAAGGAAGACGAGATCTAGTTAGTCCATGCCAATCGAAACGAATGACCTCATTAATTGAAGGGGGTTCAATAGTAGGAGGAGAAATTCCCCATTGTACGGTAGAATCGGTATTAATAAGAAAAACATGAGCGATATCAACTTCACCTCTCTAACATGAGAGTGGGATCGACCGATGATGGGATCAGATCAATCACTTGGGGAGTGTCACTCTTTAAGGGGAGAGCGGGATCGACCAATGATGGAATCGGGTCGACCACTTGGACTTCACTCTTCAAGGGAAGAGTGGGATCGACTGGCGAGGGAACTAGATTGACCACTTTAGCTTCACTCTTCAAGGGAAGAGTGGGATTGACCGATGATGGAATCAAATCGATCACTTTAGCAACCAATGGTGGTTCAGGAGAGAGGTTACGATAATCAGTTGGAAGTTGTGGATGGGAAACAATTATTTCTTCCAACAATTTTGAGACTCCATCCATACGAGGGAAAAGGTGAGTTTGATGAATTCCTTTGAATAACCTACAAGGAAATTTGACTCTACTTTTCTTCTCTCGAACCTTACTTTCACTAGTTGATGGGTTTTCACCATCATGAACTGTAGAGGCTAATGTAATGAGTTCTTTGGAGCTCGTGGACCACACGTCTAAAACCTTGGGAATACCAAGGAAATATTTAAGAAGGTGGTCACCCTTACAAAGTTTGCAAGGGAATTTGGGTTTTTGAGTTATATTGATAGGCTTGTGAACCTCATCAATATTTCTAGCCTGATTAATAGTAACTACTTGATTACTTCCAACCTGTCCTGCAATGGTTGGAAGTTTGGCCCCTTGCTTATATTTCTTCTTCTTAATCTTCATTTTCTTCTTCTTCTTATCAACCTGGTTACTAGCTTTAGAGCTTTCACTAGGAGAAGGAGGAAAAATACAAGAAGACACAATTGATGAAGAAGGAGAAGGGTCAATATGAGGTACCTGTTCTTGGGGTGAGGTGCTTTCATTCGAAGCATTGGGAGAATTCGAGATTACCAGAGTGGAAAACAACCATATCTGTAACCCGATAGTGAGTTTGGGAAGACTCAGTGTGGCAATATAAGGAGGACCAACATTTCCAAAAGAAAGAAAAATAAAAGGTTCCCTGAAAGAAGGGGTTCCTTCATTGTTAGTTCCAGGAACTGACGCCATAAACATTGATTCAACCTAAGGTCCACTAGGGAAAAAAAATAGCACATGTTAAAAAATCTAGGAAACAAACAAACAAACAAACCTTCCCACAATGAAACCACTAGTTGGTGATGAAATCCAACGTCGCAGGATCAATATAAGAAAGGGTTGAGATAGAGTGGGTTGAAGAGTTACGTTGGTGACTTTCTTAATAGACTTACACTTTGGTGCAAGTTTCCACACAGCAAAACCATTGGTTACCATCCAAGGATCCCGAGTGAGTTTGACCAACATCAGTTCGAGGTACAACAAATACTTTCCACTTTGTCATCACCTTATGTATGAGCCCTAAATATTATGGCCACTAAGGTTACCACTTACAACAACAAATCCTAAGGAAATAGTCAACAGTCAGGTACACACGCAAGGGTAAGCTCGAAACCCGAAATCCCCTTGAGAGGTTCTTCTGACCAAGGTGTGAATCTCCCAAGTGATCCCCAAGTGTCTAACAACATCGTTTGTAATACGTGCAGACCACTCCACCAAGACCAATGAAGCAGGGTTAGTTACTCTATTGGCCCTAATGTGACCTCGTGATTGACCCTTGTGTGAGAAGGGTTGCCCAGGAGAGTGATGTGGAAAATGAGTTTCTCTCCCTTACTCAAGATTCTATGCTTGTTTTATAGCTTTGGACAATTATCTTCACCACCTACTCCAAAGCCATACAACTAATATAATGTAGGTTTGTAGAGCCCTAGAAATAAAAATCTCTAGATGGATTTTAATTAGTGCTTTAATTTTATGGCTATTTGTTTACTCAAGGGTATGGAGGTGCAACTGATGATATTGTGACCTAACTCTTAAAACCATTCAAAACGAAAATGAAATGCAAAAATTTCAATTTCGATGAATGCTAACTATGGAAAGGATAAGAGTCTTTTTTCCATTCCCAAATGCATAAACCCAATGCAATCTACCAAATGCAAACAACAAATATGCACCATCCAAAAACTAGAATGCAATTTTTTTTCGTTTGATCCAATGCAATGAGATATGCAAAAAACTTTAATGCTTCACTACTTTCAAATGGAATGAAAGGGATCAATGTTTGACATAAAGAGACACGAAGCAAGAAAGAAGATCAAACAAAAATGCACTCTAAAAGGTCGACAAGTGCCCAAAGAATATAAATGTCAGAATGCTTCCAACATAAGTTCAAACAAGAACCCAAATGATGTAAAATAAAAAGAAAACAAGCAATCTTGGAAATCCTAAAAAAACGAGCAACAAGAATCAATATTCAAGGTTGGGTTGTGGTAAACAAGAGAGTCCTAATCATTGGAAAAGCGAGATGTTTCAATGAAGACAAAAAGAGCTCAATACCAAATAACCTTTGCAAACTCTAGTTGATGAAAAATTCCAAACAATCAAGCAATCTAAAAACATTGCTAGACGAAGATCAGACAACTGAAAGATAGGATGAACCAAGGGATCTTGTTAACCCAAGGGGACCATACAATTTCACAACTAGGAGAAATTTGAAAAATTGAAGAAATAAAGGAAATGAGTGATGAATATCAATTTCTCAATCAAAACAAAGTCAAAGACAGATTAGGAGACTCTGGGCTAAAATCCTCCAAACAAGAGACTCAGAAAAGAAAGATAGAACCTCATAAAACCACCTAAAAGGAGAGAGTGATGCTTTTGTCATCAAAGAGTCAGAGCGTTATGGTGCTCCCTAGAAGGCTAAGGGGGGCGCTAGCCAGGCCAGTGGTGCCCTGGTAGCCATTGGAGGGGGGTGTTGGTCCTAAAAAATCTTAAAAAAGGCTTCCACAAGCTAAGACTCAGCAAAGATTCGATCAATGACTCTGTAAACTCTTCAATAAAGAAGAGGGAAGGGGAAATAACTCAGAATCAAGAATCAAACCAGTAAGGTCTAATCACAAGAAAGGATTCAAGACAAACCAAGGGAACACTAGTCAAAGTTCTTCCCCAGTGGAGTCGCCATGTTTCTGTTATGAGAAATCTTACCCTGTGAATAGGTTAAGCTCCCCTTTGGACCAAGACCCCTTCTTTGGTCCAAATACAGAAGTAAAAAAATGATTGCTACTTTCCTTATAGATCTAGTTCATAACCAATCAGAATGAGAAAGAGAAAGAGTGTGGTGTACCTTGTTTCAATGCTTTTCCTCGCTACTCCAATCTTCAGGCTTGATCTCCAAACTCTTTAGCATGAGTCGGGACCTGTGATGAACAACAAAGAAATCATTTATCCTACTCTATATGATTAGATAAAAATATCTATCTATACCCGATTTGACTTAAGCATAGACATTACAATGAACAATCATAATGAAAGGAATAGGCCAAGTTAATATTAATGGAAAGCCAAAAGAAGACACTTACAAATCAAGTTGATGTCATTGCAATCTTCTCCAAGCTCCTTAGCGCGAGTCAGGACCTGTGATGAACAACAAAGAAATCATTTCTCCTACTCTATATGATTAGACAAAACAGATCTATCTATACCCGATTTGACTTAACAATAGACATTACAATGAACAATCATAATGAAAGGAATAGGCCAAGTTAATATTAATGGAAATCCAAAAGAATACACTTACAAATCAAGTTGATGTTGTTGCAATCTGCTCCAAGTTCTCCTTGTCTGGCCCTTGCATGAAAGAGATCAAGTTCTCCAAGTTTTCCTTATTTTTACATACTTGGTACATGGTTGGATGCAATTTTTTATGGTACAGGTTGATTATAGGTTGGTGCATGGTGGATGCACTTGTTTATGTTACAGGTTGATTATAGGTTGAGGTACAGGTTGATGCATAGTTGATGCATGGTTCAGATTTATTGGTACAGGTTTACAATGGTATATCTCACAGTGATAGTGTGACAGTGGTTCCATAATTCTACTTCTACTTCAGGGTGGTAGGACGGGGCAAGGACAGGTGGTTGTAGCCACCTTCCGGTTGTAGTCGGAGAACATTGGGGGTTGTAGCCTCTTTCTAGTTGTAGCCAGAGAATTGGGGAGTTGGAGCTTCCCTCAAGCTGTAGCCTGAGAAAATAGGGGGTTGGAGCCTCCTTCCAGTTGCAGCTGGGAAACAAAGGAAGTTGGTGCTTCCAATGAATGTAATTCTTTAATACATATAAGAAAAAACATTCTGTGGTTTTCTCTCGATTTGGGTTTCCACGTAAAACACTGGTGTACTGTGTATGTGTTTGATTGTTTATTTCTTACTGCTCATTATTAGATAATAATTCTATATTGATATAACATTTTAAGAAAAAGGATTATAATTATGCTATTACTGATTCATCCCCCCTCTCAGTAATCCAACAGTCGAACATGGTAGAAACTGTTAGAAAAACAGGATGCAATAAAATAAAACAAATGCAGAAATAAAACACAGAAGATACACAATACAATAGAGACACATATATACATGGTTCACCTTGTGTGGTTTACGTCCACCAGAGAAATTTCCAGGTCCTTCCTTTTTATTATCCAACAAATGAAGGGATACAACCTACAACACACCCATTGTAACTTCCTCTTATTTCTCTCATAGACTCCTCTATCAAAATACAATAATCAAACACATACACAACCGCAATATAATTCCCTCATAAAAGAGGGTTTCCTTCTAGGGAAACAATACCTAAAATAACTTCTACCATCAGATCTGCGACCTTACAATGAACGGTCCAGATTGACTACAAAATTATAATATTTTACAAGGCAATTTTTCCCAATATTTCACTTTAGGGGCGCTTCCCCTGAATCCCTAGACCCCCCTTGTGACAGTTGTGGGGGGAAATCCCCCCCACACCCCCTCGTTAGGGAATGGGGTCCAAGAACGACTGAAACAAACCTATGAATCATGAAGATAATCAGGCTCCACAACGAACAAGAAACCACTTGATTACCGATCATTGAGGTATATCATTAACAAGTGCGAGGGAAATCACCAATGATGACAATGATTCCAAAGGTACATTTAGTACACTCCAATGAATGTGAATAAATGAGTTGAGTTAGAACATTAATGGAATCATTCAATAAGAGGCCAATGGTGTAAACCTACTATCAAAAGCAAGGACGCCTGCCATTAAGGCATGAAGGTCCCAAGGTACTAATTGGTTTCTAAGTCTAATTCCTGGATGATGCGTTGAATTCGATAGGAACAGACTCATCGGAGGAGGTCCATGATGTATCCCCCATCATCGACATGAATTTGACACAGGAAAGTGATGTGAGATGGTGGATTAAACAAGTGTGGAATGACACAGGAATTGAAACTAGTAATACTGCAAATGATTGGTTTTGAATGAAACTTACCTTGAGCATTGTGAGGCATGAAAAATGATTTGGAAACATTGACTCGACAAGTAAAAAGAACATAATGTGACGATAATAAGAGCACTCTTCGACTGGAACGAAAAAGTATAGCGACACATGGAATTGGTATGACTCAGAGACAAGCAGATTACCCAACTGTACGACAAGACACAAACATGTGCCATCTTCAAGGGTGACAACAATAACTGTCATAATTGATTCCAAAAACTTGACCCACTTTTTTCAATTCCCCCTCCCACCATGATTGGTGAGTAACTCTTTGTTTTTAACGAGATTGAGGAGGATAACAGATGCTCGGTATAGCTCATCTTCGATGAGTCCCTTGACATATGTTTAACGAACCTAAATAGAGAGGGGTTCAGTCCTGTATGGGTCCTGGATCTTGGTCCCATAGAGGTCCTTCAATGCATAATTTTACGAGCCCAAAGAAGGTAAAATCGATAGTTTTTCACATTTAGAGAGTCTGAAAAGAACTTAAAGACAAGTCCATGGGTGACTTTTTCGTAAATTTAGTCTCTCCGGCCCAAAAAACATGTAAAACAATACAAGGAGAACTCTTCTAGTCATGCTTGACTAGAGTATTCCTTTTTCGTGATTAGTCTCGCGAAGCCAAAAAAGAGATAAAATATCACTCAAAATATGCTCTTTAAAACCTTTTAACGATTGTGAAAGGAAACAAGCTCACTCAACAACCGTTTCATGTTTAGGGAGTCTGAAAAGAGCTTAAAGGAGACTCCAAAGAGTTCATTTTTTGTATATCTTTTACGAGTCCTAAAAAGAGATAAAAATATACTCAGTAACCTATTCTTATGTATTAATGGGTATTAGAAAGAACAAATATTGAGCTTGTTAACCTATTCTCATGTATTTACGAGCACGAAAAATGAAAAAGACTAAGCTCATTTTAGAAAAGACTGATACATTATGATGGGAACGACCCACAAGCAAGGATCACTCCTAGCAGTGTGTTTCTCTCGAGGTTTACTGCAAAATGGAAGCAACATGATGCGAACGACTAGCGTGAAGAATAAATGCAATGGCTATAAGCAAGCAAGATGTAAAATAGCACAAAGCAGTAGAAATCTATAAGAAAGCGAGATGACAAATAGCAGTGAAGCATTCGAAAGCACAACCATTAAGAAAACAATCTGTTTCATTTTTTAACGAGCTTGAAACAAAAAAAAACTATGCTCAGGTGGTACCTGTGGATGGTTGGTACTCTACCCCCAACTGAAAAGCTAGTGGCTCAACTCTAGCATGATGTCCAGAGGCTGGAGACATGCCCCCCAAGCTTCGTTTCATTCACTGACTCTTCTCATATCGCCAATGTCTATACCCAATAAACTCCTGGTTACTAATAGGAAAATATTCACCAGAGAGGAAGGAAGAAAGAGGATCAACTGATCTAGGTGGATGAAAGAAAGGTTTAGTTATTAGATCTAGCAAAAGATTTGACTCAACAGGAGAGGCAATTGTTTCATTTTTTAACGATCTTGACACAGGAAAAGAACTATGCTCATGATCAGTTGTTTCATTTTTTAACGAGCTTGAGACAGGAAAATAACTATGCTTGTAACCTTTGGGTTTGATTCCCATACCTCTTTTTCATTTTTTAACGATCTTGACACAGAAATGGGAACTTTGCTCGATACCTCTTATTGATTATGGCTTCCAAGAGGACAATACTTTGGAACGAATACATGTCAAGGGACATACCTCAATCATGGATTCCAAGATATCTTTGTTGGACGAAAGAACAACACTCTGGAAGGAATACATATCGAGGGCCTCAATAGGGGTAAGGAGATAAAGCTCTAATATCCTTATTGAATAGATCACCATGTCAACTACCAGATATAAGTCAAAGTAAGCCTCATCCAGAGCTGAACACATGGGACATGTTGCCACACAATTAACCTGTGGTGGGGGGGCAATACCACTTGCACATAAGTACCATTTAGAGAAGACGGGTGGTTGGTAGTCAAATGAGGATCAATAAACGAAAGTTGATTGATAGTTACAAATTTTCCATTATGAGGGAAATATATCACTTGAAAGAGAGTGGACATGATAGCTTTCATGGCATAGAAATAATCTCACCCAAGGAGTAAAGTAAAATCCAAAGGGTCTTGAACTACCATAACGTCAATATAAACGATTTTCCCTCCTAAAGTAATAGGTAATTGAGGAAGGATACCTAAAGGTTGAGTGATTCGTTTGTTAAAAGATAACATATTTTGGATGACCGACACAAGCTGAGGACAACCTAAATCTTTCCAAGTAGTTGAGGATATGATACTAATGGAAGTACCTTCGTCTATAATAGTATGAGGAACTCTCCTACCAAAAAATTGAACAATGATTTGGAAAGGTACATAAGAAGGAAGACAAGATCTAGTTAGTCCATGCCAATTGAAACGAATGGCCTCATTAATTGAAGGGGGTTCAATAGTAGGAGGGGAAATTTCCCATTGTATGGTAGAATCGGTATTAATAAGAAAAACACGAGCGGTATCAACTTCACCTCTCTAACGTGAGAGTGGGATCGACCGATGATGGGATCAAATCAATCACTTGGGGAGTGTCACTCTTTAAGGGGAGAGCGGGATCGACCAATGATGGAATCAGGTCGACCACTTGGACTTCACTCTTCAAGGGAAGAGTGGGATCGACTGGCGAGGGAACTAGATTGACCACTTTAGCTTCACTCTTCAAGGGAAGAGTGGGATCGACTGATGATGGAATCAAATCGATCACTTTAGCAACCAATGGTGGTTCAGGAGAGAGATTACGATAATCAGTAGGAAGTTGTGGATGGGAAACAATTATTTCTTCCAACAATTTTGAGACTCCATCCATACGAGGGAAAATGTGAGTTTGATGAATTCCTTTGAATAACCTACAAGGAAATTTGACTCTACTTTTCTTCTCTTGAACCTTACTTTCACTAGTTGATGGGTTTTCACCATCATGACCTGCAAAGGCTAATGTAATGAGTTCTTTGGAACTCGTGGACCACACGTCTAAAACCTTGGGAATACCAAGGAAATATTTAAGAAGGTGGTCACCCTTACAAAGTCTGCAAGAGAATTTGGGTTTTTGAGTTATATTGATAGGCTTGTGAACCTCATCAATATTTCCAGCCTAATTAATAGTAACTAGTTGATTACTTCCAACCTGTCCTGCAATGGTTGGAAGTTTGGCCCCTTTCTTATATTTCTTCTTCTTCTTATCAACCTGGTTACTAGCTTTAGATATTTTACTAGGAGAAGTAGGAAAAAGACAAGAAGACACAATCGATGAAGAAGGAGAAGGGTCAATATGAGGTACCTGTTCTTGGGGTGAGGTTCTTTCATTCGAAGGATTGGGAGAATTCGAGATTACCAGAGTGGAAAACAACCATATCGGTAACCCGATAGTGAGTTTGGGAAGACTCAGTGTGGCAATATAAGGAGGACCAACATTTCCAAAAGAAAGAAAAATAAAAGGTTCCTTGAGAGAAGGGGTTCCTTCGTTGGTAGTTTCAGTAACTGACACCATAAACATTGATTCAACCTAAGGTCCACTAGGGAAAAAAAATAGCACATGTTAAAAAATCTAGGAAACAAACAAACAAACAAACCTTCCCACAGTGAAACCACTAGTTGGTGATGAAATCCAACATTGTAGGATCAATATAAGAAAGGGTTGAGATAGAGCAGGTTGAAGAGTTACGTTGGTGACTTGCTTAATAGACTTACACTTTGGTGCAAGTTTCCACACAACAAAACCGTGGGTTACCATCCAAGGATCTCGAGTGAGTTTGACCAACATCGGTTCGAGGTACAACAAATACTTTCCCCTTTGTCATCACCTTATGTATGAGCCCTAAATATTATGGCCACTAAGGTTAACACTTACAACAAAAAATCCTAAGGAAATAGTCAACAGTCGGGTACACACGCAAGGGTAGGGTTGAAACCTAAAATCCCCTTGAGAGGTTCCTCTGACCAAGGTGTGAATATCCCAAGTGATCCCCAAGTGTCTAACAACATTGCCTGTAATACGTGCAGACCACTCCACCAAGACCAATGAAGCAGGGTTAGTTACTTTGTTGGCCCTAATGTGACCTCGTGATTGACCCTTGTGTGAGAAGGGTTGCCCAGGAGAGTGATGTGGAAAATGGGTTTCTCTCCCTAACTCAAGATTCTATGTTTGTTTTATAGCTTTGGACAATTATCTTCACCACCTACTCCAAATCCCTACAACTATTCTAATGTAGGTTTGTAGAGCCTTAGAAATAAAAATCTCTAGATGGATTTTAATTAGCGCTTTAATTTTATGGCTATTCGTTTACTCAAGAGTATGGAGGTACAACTGATGATATTGTGACCTGACTCTTAAAACCATGCAAAACGAAAATGAAATGCAAAAAATTCAATTTTGATGAATGCTAACTATGGAAAGGATAAGAGTCTTTTTTCCATTCCCAAATGCATAAACCCAATGGAATCTACCAAATGCAAACTACAAATATGCACCATCCAAAAACTAGAATGCAATTTTTTTCGTTTGATCCAATGCAATGAGATATGCAAAAAACTTTAATGCTTCACTACTTTCAAATGGAATGAAAGGAATCAATGTTTGACATAAAGAGACACGAAGCAAGAAAGAAGATCAAACAAAAATGCACTCTAAAAGGTCGACAAGTGCCCAAAGAATATAAATGTCAGAATGCTTCCAACATAAGTTCAAACAAGAACCCAAATGATGTAAAATAAAAAGAAAACAAGCAATCTTGGAAATCCTAAAAAAATGAGCAACAAGAATCAATATTCAAGGTTGGGTTGTGGTAAACAAGAGAGTCCTAATCATTGGAAAAGCGAGATGTTTCAATGAAGACAAAAAGAGCTCAATACCAAATAACCTTTGCAAACTCTAGTTGATGAAAAATTCCAAACAATCAAGCAATCTAAAAACATTTCTAGACGAAGATCAGACAACTGAAAGATAGGATGAACCAAGGGATCTTGTTAACCCAAGGGGACCATACAATTTCACAACTAGGAGAAATTTGAAAAATCGAAGAAATAAAGGAAATGAGTGATGAATATCAATTTCTCAATCAAAACAAAGTCAAAGACAGATTAGGAGACTCTGGGCTAAAATCCTCCAAACAACAGACTCAGAAAAGAAAGATAGAACCTCATAAAACCACCTAAAAGGAGAGAGTGATGCTTTTGTCATCAAAGAGTCAGAGCGTTATGGTGCTCCCTAGAAGGCTAAGGGGGGCGCTAGCCAGGTCAGTGGTGCCCTAGTAGCCATTGGAGGGGGGTGTTGGTCCTAAAAAATCTTAAAAAAGGCTTCCACAAGCTAAGACTCAGCAAAGATTCGATCAATGACTCTGTAAACTCTTCAATAAAGAAGAGGGAAGGGGAAATAACTCAGAATCAAGAATCAAACCAGTAAGGTCTAATCACAAGAAAGGATTCAATACAAACCAAGGGAACACTAGTTAAAGTTCTTCCCCAGTGGAGTCGCCATGTTTCTGTTATGAGAAATCTTACCCTGCAAATAGGTTAAGCTCCCCTTTGGACCAAGACCCCTTCTTTGGTCCAAATACAGAAGTAAAAAAATGATTGCTACTTTCCTTATAGATCTAGTTCATAACCAATCAGAATGAGAAAGAGAAAGAGTGTGGTGTACCTTGTTTCGATGTTTTTCCTCGCTACTCCAATCTTCAGGCTTCATCTCCAAACTCCTTAATGTGAGTCGGGACCTGTGATGAACAATAAAGAAATCATTTCTCCTACTCTATATGATTAGATAAACATATCTATCTATACCTAATTTGACTTAATCATAGAAATTACAATGAACAATCATAATGAAAGGAATAGGCCAAGTTAATATTAATGGAAAGCCAAAAGAAGACACTTACAAATCAAGTTGATGTCATTGCAATCTTTTCCAAGCTCCTTAGCGCGAGTCAGGACATGTGATGAACAACAAATAAATCATTTCTCCTACTCTATATGATTAGATAAAACATATCTATCTATACCTGATTTGACTTAACAATAGACATTACAATGAACAATCACAATGAAAGGAATAGGCTAAGTTAATATTAATGTAAATCCAAAAGAATACATTTACAAATCAAGTTGATGTTGTTGCAATCTTCTCCAAGTTCTCCTTGTCCGGCTATTGCATGAAAGAGATCAAAATGTTGAATTCTTTCTTCCAGGATCAAAAGTTTGACACCTAAAATCTTCCTCCACTCACCTTGGAATGCCCTCATTATATAGGATTTAGAGGCTTAACCACCATGGAGAATATCACTCACTAGATCCACTAAATTGGGATCTCCAAGAGTTTTAGGGAGAAAATATCTCTCAAGGATTTTAATAAGGAAGTATCTCTCAAGATTCATTAAATTAGGATTTTGGTTTGAGAAAATCTCTCAGCCATCCATGACACTCTCAACTTCTCCTTGAGATTGAGAAACTAAATGTATGGTGGATTCTCACACTAAATTAATTTTCTTTTTTCAATAAAAATGAATAATACATGCACACATAGTATTTTGATCTTCATATGATAAAATTTATTTCCTAACATGTCTAGGGATTATGAGAAACACTCCCTCGCTAAAGTGTGACACATCTAAACTTAGTAGTGTGGAAATTTGGTGTGTAACACTACCCTCCCTTCAATTTATTACATGCAAAAGGATGGGGGGTGCTAACTGGCAACTGTGGAGTTATTTCCCCTCTCCATTAAATTCACTTCACTAAAGTAGGGTGGGGGGCTGAATTCACTAAAGTAGGGTGGGGAGGAGCCCCCTACAAAACATTTTGAATTTTCGCTTAGCCTTGATTGTGGACATGGTGTGAAGGTATCATGTGCTACACCATTCTTGTTGGTATACATGAGATAATGATAATTCCTTCCCCAACAATGATTCCTTGGTTACCTTTTCTTTAGAGTTAGGATTGTTTTTTGAAAGGACATATAAGAGGGATGATTCATGGAATTTATTTAGGAAAAGTTTAAGAACATATATCAACTTATTTGAGTGAAGATGTTAAGTAAATGATACCTTACCACATTGCATAATTCTTATGCTTCATTAGTTGATACAATACCCAAACTATGCAAAAGAGACTAGATCTGATATCCATTGAGGTCTTTAAATACCTCGTGCCTTTTTTTTTCCCACGGGAAACTCACCTGATACTTCCCCACTTCGTGGATGATATGAGGTGCTAAACCACCACCCTAGGGACACAAGGCTCAAACTTGTGTTCTCTCCCCGTATTGGAAGAGTGTGCGCATGTCTTACCATTTGTGATATCACATGCCCCGTGCCTACCACCCCCAATAGGTGCATACAACATTAGTGTCAATATCGACACATTACTTTGTTGGTATCAAAAGTTAATGATGTATACAAACATTGATAAAGCATGGGTGAAATCATGAAGGTGGGTTACACTTTTGCTTGTTTTATGACAAAAAAAACTGTATTTTCACAAGTTATTCAACTTCCGACATATAAAAGTATTTTTTTTATTTAGAATTTCACTTTACAGTAAAAACAAAACTTGT
>SNQJ01S0028053.1:0-32370 GCA_010110895.2 Picea sitchensis | reverse complement strand
TACGCAGACAGAGCGATAATTTTCGATTATATACACAGAGAGATCGATAATTTACGCAGACAGAGCTCTAATTTTCCTAAACAGAGCCATAATTTTCATAAACAGAGCCATAAAAAGAGCCATAAACAGAGCCTTAATATAAATAGAGCCATAATTTTAGAAGCTTACCTGCGTTCCCTTCGATCTTGGCGACCCCGGCGATCTCGGCGACCTCTCCCTCGGCTTCCACGACCACCTACACACTCCTCTCGCGAGACAGCAAATACGCAAACGAAAAACGTTCTAAAGCCCATGTGTGGATAATATATAAACATACTTTCGGTCGAAAGATAGTTCGGCCGACAAATAGTTTGGCCGAAAACCTGTTGTCGGGAAAAAAATATCCGGCCGACCAAATTTCGACACGCAAATCGAGGGCGCTGTTATTGCTCTGTTTGATTTGACGTTTATTTTTTCGGCCGACAAATAGTTCGGCCGAAAATAATATCTTTCGGCCGAAAATTGGTTTTAGTTCGGCCGAAAAAATGTTTGTCGAAATTTTGGAAAGCGGATTGTCACGAAAGTGTAACCCACCTTCGTGATTCCACCCATAGGTACATTTAAGTTCTAATTTTAAATTCATAAATATATTTAAAAGTTAAAAAAAAATTGATTTAAACATGGTATAAGGCATTCAATAAAATATAGATACATGATTAAGTCAAATAAGTAAATAGTGGCTTTTATTATTAAATTTTAATGTTGAAATATGATAGATATGGTGGTGGTTGAAAAAAATATTGTCCAAAGATGTTTTGTCATTTTTCATGCTATATAAATTTAGGTAAAATCACAATTGTTATTATTTAAATTGTATTTTTAAATATATAAACAGATTTAACATTTTGAAAGACTCCAATAATACATAGATTTAACTACTCAAATCACATTCAATTGTGGGGAACAAAATTAAACAAATAATATTCTCCTAAAAGAAACAAAACATAAAATGTTTAAACTAAAACATTGTTGTTGGTTTAAACTAAAACATTGTTGTTCACACTTAAACCAAATATTGTGATTTACATGAAATTTAAAAACATATTTTAATATATAAATCAACTTGTCATTTTTAACTCAATATTTATCCAGTTTTGATAAGGATTAAATTTTTGAGCTGTAAATATGATAACGATTAAATCTTTTGTTAGTGCACATTTGAAAGTTGAAACAAAAGTATAAAATATATAACTTTATCTTTATTTTTATGATCATTGAATAAAATAATAATTTATTTATTAATTTTGAATTTATAAAAAATTAACTCTAGTAAGATGCAAATCTCAAATTTGATTCCTCTTCGCCGGACATAAATCCGGAATCTAAGATAACATATAAAATTAGTGACATAACAATTCACGTCTTAGAGAACATCAAGAACGTCCACGTGGCAAATCAATGATTGTAAATCTTGGACATTTTATGTCAACACTACATCATGGATTGTACGGGGTCGACACAGTGATTTTACTTTTTTTTGAAGCGGCGGGGTGAGGAATCGTTAGTTTCTCTGCCTCGCTTTGTAGCAGTATAAATCAATAATTGAACGGCCTATTTGCCTTCCCTCCCTCCCATCTCARAGCCTTCTTTTTCTTTTCGCTTATGTCATTTTCTGAGACGAGATGTGATTACAGAAAATTTCTGGTMGGAGAACAATGCTAARGAAATTGGTTTTAGCGGTGGCGTTGTCGCTGCTGTTTTTCTGCGCGGCCATCGGRGTGCTGTTGGTGGCCTACTTCTGGCTCATCTCGTACGATTCTTTGCACCAGATGCGACGACAACGGCCATTAGAGCACAACGCCAAGCCTCCCAAGCAGCAGGGCCTTTCGGAGGCTGACCTCCAGCGGCTACCCACCGTCGAATGCCACGACGAAGAAGGAAAAGAGCGCCCATCGGGGAGCTGCAACGCCGAGTGCGCGGTGTGCCTGGAGCCTTTCCAGAGCGGGCAACGGTGCCGCGTGATCCCGGCATGCAGCCACGCCTTCCATGTGCAGTGCGCGGACGCCTGGCTTTCCAGGCGCTCCGTCTGTCCCATTTGCAGGAGAAGCGTCGCTTGCGAGAGCGACGAGAAGAATGGTGTGAATGGTGGCGCTACGGCGACGTTACAAGAAGACGAGGTGCGGGATGAAGAATCAGGGCGTAGTTGCCCTCCGCCTACGGCTGAGAGTGTCGTGGTCGATATGTCGGTTGCCTAAACGTAAACGCATACAGAGGTTAAGGGCTACTGCCTCTGTCTCTAGAAGCGACAGTATTTAAGAAATCTATGAACGACAGTTTTTAAGAAATCTATTACACAATCATCATAATGTACAGAAATACATAAAATTATGAGGCCCCGCCTTTCATTATGTTTTCCTTTTTTGAAGTTCGTCATGGTGACATATGATCTGGTTTTGAATTGAAGTACCTTTTTATTTAAAACATTAAATGATGATATTTTTCGAGGATATTTGTTCGAAATCGATAAGAAATTGTTACACAATTATTGTTGCAGACTGTTTTCTCATGTTCATGTGACTTGAATTTATTTTCCATCATAATATGTAACTAGCATAGCCACAAATTCGTGGCTGGTGAATGCCGAAAGGTTTCGGCTCGTCCAGAAAATAAAACACAGCGCTAAAATAAATCTGAAACGCTGGGAAAGAGAACCGTCTCGGGATTAGCTGCAACTGCCATATGTGTTATATTGTTGTTTTAGGATAAATTGGATCTAGCAATATTAAATAAAGACGGCTTGCAAAACCTGAACCCTTGGGAAAGAGAAACTGTGCAGAGGTGGATGGAAGGAGTTGGCTGGAAGGAGGCAGTTTGTCCATAACGTGGCTGGTGAAGGCCAAAGGTTTAAGTTGGTCTAGAAAATGAAACCCTAATCACTCATACGTGGCAATCAGCGAGCCAACATAGTAAATTTTAAATATGATTAAGTAAAAGTAAAAAAATGAACATGTAAACTGATGTCTTTATAATAGTGACGTAAACATGTAAGTTAGTGGTTGAAATCACAACCATTGATTTATTGGGACTACTAAGAATATTCCATCAATATTTAATCTTGTCTGTACAAAACTGAAAACTGATTAAGCACTAAAAACCTATTAAATGTGCCCATGATCAATAGGTGTAAGCCTTTGAGAGTAATAAGTAATTTTTAATAATAAAACATAATGTTTACAACGAAGATATTTTTTAGGGCGATCCTGTCCAAGCCTTTGTCGTCTGTCCATAGCCACTTGAAACCCGCGTCCTGTCCAATTACTATTCGCCCAGACTGTCCACCTGTCCTAGAAAAATAAATTCAAGCCGGTAATCCAGCCTGGTACATGCAGCATCTACTGTTTCTTCTCCAGTCCGCAAAATTATACACTTTCATTACTGAAACCATGGCGGATTCCATCGAATTTCCATAGTATTGTTGGGACTATACTTTGTCCTTATTCTTTAAATAAGGACAATTATTTTAATTTGCATATGTATGCCGGATGGGATGGATGTCTGTGCCATTTATTGCCAATTGTTTCTCAAAATGAGGAAATTCAAGCTTATCATAACTTGGTTATTTCATAGCGGAAATAACTTCAAATGCAACTCACCCCACCTGTAAAAAAAATTTACACAAAAATCATCTATTTTGCTCGTTCTCATTCCTGTTAATGGAGATATCCCCCTCCCTGGACCATGCTAGAATGAACTTTTCACTCTATAATGGTAAGCTTCTTCTAATTTAAAATCCTAGTGATCTGCCCTTTTTTAAATACGATCTAAAATATCATTCGTGACCTGTCAATAGCATAATCACCGCAGGAATGGGAAAAATGGAAATAGGCCGATGCTAATGGAAGGAATGGATGAGGCCACGGTGTAGGCTATATCAATAGAAGGAATCGATGCCCAAACCCTCAAGAAATGACTCCAGTCCAGGTATGTATGGATATGTCGATATCAATGGAAGGAATTATACTATTCACATATAATATATAATAAATGTAATTATTGCCATATCTATAATAGAAATCCTTACAGTGCTTAGTTTTGTGGTTCAATATACATGTATATTGCTATTTCTATAACACATCCTTACACTCCTACTTAGTGTTTTGGTTCAATATCATTGATTCTTTCATACTAATCCTACTAGCTTATTCGAGAGCTATATAGAATTGTTCTGGAATACTAATACTTATTTCTTTGGGCTGGCATTGACAATTTCTTTTTTTATGTTTTTAGGTATATTAAAGGAGACACCGATGAGCATGTGTTCTTCTCCAGTGAAGTTTCTGAAACTTCTAGAGGTCTCGGTATCGATTCCCAGTCGATGTTGAGTTCATCAGTGGATAATGGATGGTGTTTCTTGATTCCTTCGAAAATGAGCCCATCAGTTTGCAGTCCAGCTTCCCTACTGATGTCGTTACAAAACAACAACATTCCTTTTTGACCAACAGTGTTGGAGGTGTGCAGGATCATCCTATTAATTAAAATTGAACAACAACCTCTCCGACATTTTTTGATGAGTGGTCGAGATCAAGGGACTCCTCTACTCTTTCATGGACTGAATTGGATGAGGAGAGAACCAATAGGAACTCCTCCACTACCCAACTTTCCATTTATATTCCAATCACCTCTTCAGATTTCTCAGGATTCTCCAATTCCCGTTCACCTACTCATGGCTGGAAGTAAGTATCAGTTCCTCTTATGCGATACAGTCCATCATGCCCAATGATCATGTCAAACCCTAATAGTAGTTTCTATCTATATTAAAAAACTTCATAGTATTCACAAATCACTTCTCATAAGTGAGGCTATATGATAAAACTTAAAACCATTAGGCTGACTTGATGGGAATAGTTGTATATTATGTTCTATAGAGGTATGTACACTAGGTTCTTGGAGCTGCAACTCCTCATTAACAAATGATTCCACAAAAGGAATGGAAGATATCTGAATAAAAATCCCCAAGGGTGGGATGCTCCTATAGCAGTCGGAGAAATAAGATTGTCTCCTTCATCGACTCCAACAACCTTCACCGACTTCAAACTACATATTGGTTGGTAGCCCCTCTGTTTTGTATGGACCCGTGTTACTTTGCTGGCACTCCGCCAGGTTTGAACCTGCAATGTAGAGATAAAACTGAACCTAACTTTACCGACTCCAAATTGCATATTTTTTGGCAACCCTTATGTGAATCTCTTCCTGTAATTGCATATGTACTTGATTTTGGATGTCTATGTTTTCATTTGTTTCAAATAGTACACTTAAACCTTGCATTGCATTGGTTCCCTATCATTGGTCTTGGTCTCCTATGTGGGTCTAGGGGGTCATTTCTATTAAGTTTTTTTACAACTCATTTCCATTGTCATTTTGACGAAATACTTTTTTCTTTCAATGAAATATTGAGGCTTCATTGATTCGTAAGTGTACCTTTCCAAAACGCTCTTCTGCCCAGGGAGCTTATCGATAATTTGTGCAAGTAATTCTATATTTTTTTTTACCTCTAGGGTTTTGTACTATGCACAACCATAGAAAAAATGAGCTTTAGATGTTGTTTGTTCTTTGTGTTTTTCAGCGAATATATGGCAACAACAATTGATGTAATGAGATCAAGTGTTGTGGCAGCACAGGAGTTTTCAGAGGTTAGTAAGGGAAGCGTAGGTGGAGGAAATAATAAGAGAACAGTGTTGGATGAGAGATCTTGCATCCTTTGCAGTGTATGTAAACCTTCAGAACCTGAGTCTGCACACAACACCGTAAAAAGATGCTTATGAAGCCTAGCACAGATCTAGGAGCATGGGCAATAAGAAATTTATTCAAAATCCCGAGTTTTAATAAGATTAAAATATTTTTATTTTGTCATGCCTCCTCTAGGACTCAGTGAATCCAAATTTAACTAGGAATTATTTATACCTCGTGCCTTGTGATGGAGCAAGAAACTCCCATGGAATGGCGACATGTTAAACCCTCAGCGGTTGTTATTTGATCTTTCTGGCGGGATACAACATTCGTTCAGACGCAACCCAACTCATTTTCAATGGCGAGTGATGAGAAAAATGAAAAAATATGAGCAGAGTCAAGAAAAATGAAAAGATATGAGCATAGTCGAGTCTATTGCCATAAAAAACACCTTACACAACCTACATAAAACACCTTACATAGCCTACAAATAAAGTGAGTGGGTGATCTATAATTAAAGGAAGAATATTTCAACAAGGTAACCATTGTTTGTACATACCGTCTCAACCCAATCATTCACAAGGAAGTCCACATGATCGCCCGAGGAAACTATATAATACGAAAATAAATGTACGGAGAGAGGAGCTCCATGCATCCAATAACAATACATTAGGCATCAAGTAACAATACATTGTACATGGGTCACGATCAAGGTAGGAGACTGAGACTGGATCTTCACTTTTTACCCTTCAATCCTCCACAAACAAAAATGTATGCAACAAAGTGTAGTGGCATAGGATTCCCCTTTACACATGGCCAACAAGAGCTTACAGGCCCCTTCCATGACCAACCTGCCTACTTTATTTCTTCCTGAATGAAAGGTATTTTGATTTCTTACATGACTGCAACTGGGACTCTCATTCCTAACTGAAAGGTACTTTGATTTCTTATGCTAGTGCAACTAGGACTCTCCTGCATGAAGCAAAGTCATAGTTTTTTCATCGTGAAGCAAACTGGCAACATGAGGCATCTCATCATGCATGAAGCTAATTGGCAATATTTTTTATTTTTAAAATTTTATTTTATAATATTTTCTAAAATGTATTGAAAAATTTGGTCAATTATACTTTGAACAGGTTCTAAATCATACTTTGAGAAGTCTTTGATTATTAATGATCTTTATTAATAAGGTAAGAGTGATTATGATGACAAAATTTGTTCCTCAAGGAGATAGCCCACAATTCAAAATGAAAATTCACTGTTATTTCTATGTTTGTCATGAGAATCATGCCTTTGATATTGGGAAGAATAATGCTGAGAATATTATGCCGCATGGAATGATCCCACAATCTATTCACTTATGTTTTCAGCAGCATTAACAAAATCTCTATTGATTTTTTCCATAGTATGTGTAGACAAATTAATCTAAAATTATCAAATTAGGATGGATTCTCATTACTCCCACAATCTATTCACTTATGTTTTCAGTAGCATTAGCAAAAGCTCTATTGAATTTTTCATATTACGTGTAGACAAATTAATCTAGAATTATCAAAATAGGATGGATTCTCATTGTTGGTTACTTTTAACTAAAATTTGATACTGTAAAAATAGGCTAAAGATTAGTAATACAATAAAATATTATTGAATAATAACCTTAGTTTAGTTATTGTCTAAAAGATTGCATATTTAGGGTTTGAAATTCATATTTCCGTAGTCAACCACAAAGTTATAACCTAAATTTCAATAATTTTGAGAAAAAAATGAGAATTAAGTAATCCATTTGAGAAAAAAAGAAGAAAGAATTAAGCAATCTGTTAATATTAAAAGGTAGAAAAATAAAACAAAGATATCATTTTTAATTGAAGATTTATAAAGAATTTAGTTGTAACGACCCCATCATTACAACTACAAGAGATGCAACGCAAAAGTTTTTTTTTTTTTTTGTGTGTGTGTGTGTGTGAATCAGGATGACAACAACAACAACAGTTAAAAAATGCAACTTGACGACAAACACAATACACACAGATCAAGCAACAGAAAAAACAACAACTCAGACACACTAGCACATCAAGAAACTGGACGAAACATGCGATAAATAATAAACAAATAAAAATGACTACCCACCCGACACCAGCAAGACAACGCCTACAAGATAAAGGATGACATCAACAACCCGACACAGTGACTTCGACGACCAGGAAATAGAATCCTCTACGTCGCGCAAAACCCAATGCCTTAAGGCATTACAAAACCAAGTACCAACAACATTTACAACAAACAAACACCCTCATCGAGAATCAGAGACTCTGACTAGGTTATCATTCTCCTCTATCCATCAGGGAGCACAATTATCTCCTCATCAGAAATCATGCCGTCACAAAGCGATAGGCTTGACAGTAACGTTGGCGCAACATAACATATCTAGACCAATAACCCAAGAAATATCCAATGCTCTAGGAGATCGAATTAACTGACAAAATGCATGAAGACTATACCCACGCACCCAAGCAACAAGTCGACAGGATGCAAGATGACATCATTCAATTTAAATTGCGCAAGATATTAAACGACTTCGCCAACAAACCATAATCCATTATTTGTTAAGAAGGATGTCTAAGTGCGAAGGAGTGAACTGTTATAAATGTTACTATTAACATAAATGTTATCATAACTGTGAAATATTATATCCAACAATGATATTGTTGTCCCAAATAATAATTCGGTCCATTAATATTCGTTGTCTATACAAATAAGAGATAATAATGATATTAACACTAATGATATTTAATAATTACATTGTTGTCTATATTATTCCTGTCTAAATACACAGTATTGTTGTCTAATATATCATTATTGTTGTTGTCTATCTTAACAAGTCTCTGGATAATTCCTTTGATAAACTATTAATAATTATAAAAATATCGCGGGGTGAATGACCATAACTAAATGATAAATAATATCGTTGTGTAGTAACAATTGTTGTCACAAAATTTAAAATGCTATCCCTAATGGTGCTATCCATTACTCAGGGATTAAGCAAAGTTTAACAATTAAATCGCCTCTAGAATTTTTATTTTTTTTGTAAGTTAGTATTTGTATTAGAGCCTTCTAGAAAAAATGTTACAAACTGTCTGTGGAATCTAAACATGTGTGGCAGTCAGTGCCCATCTAGGAAACCACTGCTGCCACTTGAACAAAAATCAGAGTGCCACTTGTCCAAAAATCAAAGTGAGACATGCAAAAAACTACGATGCCATGCAGGGTGAAGTGCTAAAAGCTAGACTAAACAGTGAAAGACACAGACTAGGCTTCTATGAGCCAACCATCTTCCCATGGATACCTATATAGAAATGTAAGCGAAAAACTTGAAACAAGAAAAAACAAAAAACCTGGATCGAGCCTTGGCCCAACGAAGGCCTGGGTCTTCTTCGATTTGTCTCTGTCTCGATTTGCAATTGCTTTCCATAGGTCCTATAGGAAGGACATCAGAATTCCCACACGACTCCAGCCTTCAACATCCTTCTTCTGTAGTTCAAGAAGTGCAGACTTGAATTCCTCCTGACCCCTGTTGAGGTTGCGCAGTGAAGCCATGATCGCTTCTCAGTCAACACACTTGTCGCAGGCAGAGCAGAGTGGGGGGGAAAGTGATGAGTTAGAAGAGGAGGATGGAAGAGGTGAGGGAGCGGGGGAAGCGACAAAATGATGGCGAGAGGGAGAGGGAGAGGGTGGAGGAGGTGGGCGACGATGAGGGGAGGGGGTGGAGGCGCATACCCCAGTGAATTCCCATAGGTTTCAAACCACTTTATTCGACAGCCGTAGGGGTTAGAGAGCGGGGAGAGTTCTGGGGTGGCCTCACGAAGAGGTTTTTCGGGAGTGGGAGCTATGATGGGAGCCAAGACGGGGATAGATTCGCTTTCAGGTGAAGGGTCAAAATTGGGCACCTCCCTTCCCCTGGTTCCATACCAGGCTGCCCTTCTCTTGGACTTGCCTCTTAGACAGGGCATGGTGATGGTTGTCGTAGGCCTGGGATGGAAAATGTGGAGGAGAAGAAAAGGGGTGATACACAAGCCTGAGGTCCGTGTAGCCGAATGTCGAATTATCTAGAAGGGATGGAGGAGAATTGGAACCAAGGAAAGCTGGTGAAGGAAATGGTGGAGGCACGAGTTAGGAATAATGTGCCCATGCTCGAAATTAGGGGTGCCACTACTGAGAAGAGGATGTGATTGTTGAGGCGATCTGCACAGCACCATGAAACTTCCCACGCTGTGGAGCTTCCAGATCGTGTGGCATTCTGGCCGCAAGTGTGGTTTGGAGGGTGACGGTGGTTGCCCTAAATCCATGAGGTGATGGCATCGGGGTGGGGCAGATCTGATCAGGCACCAAATGGCTAGTCGTCTGGTCAGGTGGCCTCCCCATGGACTGTCCACGTTTTATGCCTGGTAGCACCCCATCTAGGGGAATCGCCTCTAGACTTAATCATTACCCAACTTGAACAATATTAGTCCTCTCCATATTATATCGCTGGGTAATAAAAATGTGAAATAAAAAAAAAATTGTTGTCTATAAAAATGTATTGTCCATTAAATATAAAAATTGTTGTCTATACTGTCTAGTATCATTATTGGATGAGAACGCAGTCTAAACATTAGGAATAAAATGCAGTCACATATAAATGTTGTAACATAAGGATCGCTATCACATAAGAAGTAAAACGTTGTCACCTGTGGAAGTAAAACACTGTCCTAATCAAGCAACATTTATCGTTGTGTAAACATTACTAAATCGTTGTGTAAACATTACTGAAATCGCTGAGTAAATATTGCTGATATCGCTGAGTAAATATTTCTAACATCGCTAAGTAGTTATATCGGTGTTGAATTATATTTCAAGGGGGAAATTAAACTCAATTACAATAATTGCTATCATAATTCGCTATATGAGTTCTCTATCATAAAAGAAATTGGCTACCATGGAATCGCTATATAATTTTCCAAAATGAAATTCGTTGTTATTAACACATTCACACCCTATCACATGATACCTACACATTAACACATGGTAATTGGCTGGTAATACATGATTCATCAACGCAGGTACAACGACCATAGAAACACTGTTAAATTCGTGGTTCATCAATGTAGGTACAACAATAAGCAATTAAATCGTGGTTCATTAAATATGGTAAAATCATGGTCAATAGACATTTAATTCACAGAGTAATAAATGATATTGCTGGCATAAAAAAGGGATGAAATGGCAGAGAAAAAATAACTGAAGATGTTGTCATTTATATACCTGGAATCACATATCTAACAACAAGATAACGTTGTCATAACTAAAAATGAAATCGCAGAGGTAAATTTCCAGAATCTTTGTGCAATTCGTGCAAGGTGTCAAAAAGGGCGCAGGGAGGAAGTTGGGTAGTGTGCCATGGAAATCATAGGGTGAAGACTATGTAATGTGGCATGAAACAGTAGTGGGTACATTGGGTAAAACACAGTCAATTTTATGGTAAAAACGCATTGGTAAAAACGAATTGAAAAAGACGATTTGGTAATACGAATTGGTGAAAAAAAAACCGAGTTGGTAACAAGATTTGGTAAAAAAGAAAATTGAAAAATAGGCGTCAAGATAACTTGTTGTCCAACGCCAAGAAAAACACCCAGGGTAATTAAATGTATGAAAACGCAGGAACAATGTGGTCAATAAAACACAGAGTAAATGATATGTGTCTATACTGTATGAATCAGTGAATAAATAGGTAGAACGTAGAGCAAATAACAATATTAAAGCGCAATAGGTAAATCTTTGTGTATTTAAGTTCGCAGTGTATATATTTCTAACTCACAAAGTAAATAAGGGATAAGGCTGTTATTTAAATCTATGAAACTGCAAAGTAAATAAATGGAGTTTTTGTGCATACAATAAATACAAAATCATTGTGTGTAGGATGCCAAGAAAAAGTGGGTTGAATGTTGTGCATAATACATTTTTAAAGGTGGATTCAACACTAAGAAAATGGGTCGCTGCCCAACAAGGTCGCAGAGTGAGATTACATTTTAAAAGGGATTGTTATTCAACTCAGGGATTTTTATTCAACTCAGAGGTTTATCATTCACAAAGTAGAGTTTTATCAATAAAAATGTAGATATGCTCAATCGCAAGAAGGTGCAAGATCAGGTATTAATCATAAGAGAAAAACACAGAGATATACAAGGGGTAGATAGTTGGGCGAAACTTTATCCTTCACTCATCATCCATGCACAGAAAAGCAAGGCATTTGAATCTATAGGTATTTAAACACTGAAGTTATGACCGTCGATTTGGCTCCTGGATGACTGCTCAGGCACAGACTGATGACTAAAGGGACAAGGGACGGAATATAAAAAACACAATCTCTTCATAATCATCAATAAACCCACACAGAGAATTAACATGTGTAATTTAAATTCATTACAAGTAATAACTTAAACTAGTGTACCTTAGCCAAACGCAAATGCTTCGTAGTTTCTGTCCCACACATGCTTCATCTAGCTCCCGCTTGTCAATCAATGTGACCTCACCGGTACCTCCCAACCAACACTAACGGTACTCTTCTTCCCCCTTAGCCCCCCGAGCCGCAAAGGGGCCACACACACAATACCAGAGAATAGATAGCACCCAACTCGCCTCGAAAGGTCGAGCTACCACTCGTTACCCGATCTGGGTATCCCAACTCCCACAAGAGAAGCTCAGTCAAGACAAAAATTCAACAGCGTAATGTTACACATAAAGAACAGATCCATACTCCTCCGTCTCCATCCTTTTTATAGAGTTTTTAAGTGATTTCTTTCCCAAATTCTCATTTAATTTCTTTTTCATTAATTAAATCAGAAAAAACCTCCCACGTACACATGTCACCAATCCCCCTAGTTGCACAAGAAAATCAATTTCATTAATTATTTAATTATTCCTATTTCCCTCACCCACCTAAAAGCATTCCTAAAAACGCTCCTTGGTGTCCCGATATTCCCTTACAAATCTTAAATGACTTACTCCTTACTAAATTCCTAGTTGAGTTCAAAAATAGCAAGTTCCCAAGGCAAGATTCCTTACTAAGTTAGACATTCAGATTTTTCTTTATGTTTCCCCTTTTTCCTTTAGTTTCCTATTTCTTTTAAATTTCCCTCTTTTCCATTTTTAACTAAAACTCAATTTAGCAAATGTAGAAAGACAACCATTTACCCCTTTTTCATTTTAATTAAAAATTAAATTAGCATATGTAGATAAAACAATCATTTCGCTTTTAAAATTTTAATCCCCCATTATAATTTGATTTTAATAATTTAATTGAATTTCTTACCCCCTTCTTGTTACATGTTTAATTATGATTTTTATTTTTTACCACATGCGTTACTTAGAACTAGATTTTAATTTCACTAGGTTGGGCGACATTTTTATTAGGAAAAATATTTTTAAATGTTACTTATTACATCCTTTGTTTTAAGGCCAATTAGGTTTATTCACTTACCCATTAAAATCGTGACTTTCTCTTCAGGACACACTAGGTTCTCCAAGGGTGCCACTAGCCTTTTTCCTTTTTTCCTTGCATGACGTGCCCTTCAGGATGCACTACGTGCTCCAAGGGTGCCACTCGCCTCTTGACTGACTTGGTAGACATCAAAAAACCCTGGAGTCAATACTCCTTCAGATGATCTTGTGGGAGACTAAGGGCCTCTAAGAAATAAGGCCCCTTCCTTATTGTGCACCCCTTAGAATCATCGCAAGCGACTGTCACAGTCTACCCTCACGACATCGTGGGTCTTCTCTAACTAGGTAATCGTTAACCTACATTTTGAGACATGGCGAGAGTGCTAGTAGGATGTGGTAGGGCTACTTTCCACACCTCTCCCTCAAGTCTCTGGCTGTTCTGCATGACCCCTCTACTCCACATGTGAGTCTGGTCGACAAGCTATCGTCAACCTACATCCATCAATGAATCATGTCAGAAACAATAATAAAAAATAGCAAGTTCCCAAGGCAAGATTCCTTACTAAGTTAGACATTTAGATTTTTCTTTATGTTTCCCCTTTTTCCTTTAATTTCCTATTTCTTTTAAGTTTCCCTCTTTTCCATTTTTAACTAAAACTCAATTTAGCAAATGTAGAAAGACAACCATTTACCCCTTTTTCTTTTTAATTAAAAATTAAATTAGCATATGTAGATAAAACAATCATTTCTCTTTTAAAATTTCAATCCCCCATTATAATTTGATTTTAATAATTTAATTGAATTTCTTACCCCCTTCTTGTTACATGCTTAATTATGATTATTATTTTTTACCACATGCGTTACTTAGAACTAGATTTTAATTTCACTAGGTTGGGCGACATTTTTATTAGGGAAAATGTCTTTAAATGTTACTTATCACATCCTTTGTTTTAAGGCCAATTAGGTTTATTCACTTACCCATTAAAATCACAACTTGCCCTTCAGGACACACTAGGTTCTCCAAGGGTGCCACTCACCTTTTTCCTTTTTTCCTTGCATGACGTGCCCTTCAGGACGCACTACATGCTCCAAGGATGCCACTCGTCTCTTGACTGACTTGGTAGACATAAAAAAACCCTGGAATCAATACTCCTTCAGGTGATCTTGTGGGAGACTAAGGGCCTCTAAGAAATAAGGCCCCTGCCTTATTGTGCATCCCTTAGAATCATCGCGAGCGACTGTCGCAGTCTGCCCTCACGACATCGTGGGTCTTCTCTAACTAGGTAATCGTTAACCTACATTTCGAGACATGGCGAGAGTGCTAGTAGGATGTGGCAGGGCTATTGTCCACACCTCTCCCTCAAGTCTCTGGTTGTCCTACGTGACACCTCTACTCCACATGTGAGTCTGGTCGACAAGCTATCGTCAGCCTGCATCCATCAACGAATCATGTCAGCAACAATAAGCAATCATCATAACATCTAATCATATGTACATATGTCACATAAATAAAATTCAATCCAACAATCCACTCCCTGACTCGATCCAGAGTCCAAGGGGTTTCATCGATGCCTCTGCATTCTTAATGTCCAAAGTCCTCCACACTCAGGAGAACCCAGTCAATAGCACCTGTCCATGTGAATACAACAAAATAACATATCGTCAATCCATAATGTTTCATAATCATAATCGAACGACCGATAGTATAATAATCCGGATCACTTGCAAGCAAGTGTCCTAAAGAATAAGTTCGCTCAGTGTGTGCAAGAGAGGGATGTTACATATACCCCCTCTTGTTTTAAGCTTCGTCCCGAAATTTCATAGTATATAAATGCCGAAATAAAGTCTATCATAGTATCATAAGTCTATCTATCAAACAAAAATTGAAACTGTTGGCGCATATCATATGTGTCTTCCTAGGTCGCCCAGTGCAGACTATAGTTGTCCCACTGGACCTTAACCTGATCTATTGTTCGATGTCGTAGTTGTCGAATGCAATGGTCTAGAATATGGGTTAACTTTCCCATGAGTGCACCCTCATATGACCCTGCAAGGAACTCGTGTAAATAACACGTGTAAGGTCACTAATATAATGTCTCAAATAGAGATGTGAAAGACATCGTTCATACACCTCAAGGATCAGGCAAGGTTAGTCAATAGGCCACGACCCTCTCTTTTCCACAATATCGCAGGATCCCACGAACCTAGGAGATGGTTCAACGCCCTTTCCAAACTTGATCAAACTCTTATGCGGTTTCTCCCGCAAGAATACTCGATTGCCAACATCGTAACTATGGTCGACAGGATGCGCATCGACATAACTCTTCTACCGATCCTGTGCTTCCTCAATCCTTTATCTTATTTTTTGAATTTGATCTTCCATTTATTGGATCACTTATGGTCCCACCAGGACCCTATCCTCAAGCTGATCCCAATTCAAAGGCATCCGATACGGTCTCCCATAAATAAACTTGAAAGGCGCCATCTTAATGGTGCTTTGATAACTGTGGTTATATGATAATTCTACCAGTGGCAAGAACTCTTCCCAATGCTTCTGTTGGTGCATCATGTACATACACAACATGTCCTCCAAGTTTTGGTTTGTTCATTAGGTTTGCTCGTCTGTCTCTGGGTTACATGTGGTACTAAAGTTAAGTTGGGTTCCCAAGGCCTCTTGGAAACTAGTCAAAAATCATCCAGTAAACACCGATCCTCGATCGGATATAATCCTCTTAGGCATGCCATGCAACCTCACAATCTCGCTGATGAAAACTCTAGATATGTTAGGTGCCTGATACATCATATGCACAAGAATAAAATGATCACTCTTCATCAGAGCATCGACTACCAAAAAAATTGATTTGTGTCTCCTTGCCATCAGTGGAAATCCAACAATGAAATCCATCGAAATGACCTCCCATTTCGATTCTAGAATAGCGTGTGGTTGTAGTAATCATGTTGGATGTCTATGTTCAGCCTTCACCTGCTGAAATTCTAGGCATATGGCCACGTATTTGACTATGTCTTCCTTCATTCCTTTCCAGAATAATAAGGGTTTAAGGTCTTCCCTCATCTTCGTGACTCCTGGGTGAGCCATGCACATTGCTCTGTGAGCCTCATTTAGGATCAAACTTCTCAACCCGTCGTTGGGTGGTATGTAAATTCGGCCTTTAAATCTCAATGATCCGTCATTGTCCATAGTAAATCCTTCAAATTTTAGTATCATCATCATGTTTTGTCCGATATAATCCTTGACCTCCTTGTACCAGTCATCGTCACATTGTAAAGTTAGAATCTTTTCACGTAGATTCGTTTGAAGAGGCAATCACCGAAAAGATGTGTGGTCTCCGACTCAACGCATCCACCACTCTGTTCACTGTCCCTTTTATGTAAGTAATCTCGAAATCATACTCGCTAAGAAATTCCAACCAACGTCATTGTCATGCGTTCAAGTCGCTTTGCGTAAAGATGTGTTGTAGTCCACAGTGGTCCATTTTTAGTTCAAATTTTAGTCCAATAAGGTAGTGTCTCCAAACTCTCAAGGAATATACAATGGCTAACAACTCCAAATCGTGTGTTGCATAGTTCTCCTCATGCCTTATCAACTTCCTCGAGATGTAAGCAATCATTCGACTGTCTTGCATCAAGACTCTGCCTAAGCCTTCTTTGGATGCGTTAATGCATACCAAGAAGTCTGCATCCATGTTAGGGAACTTTAGTATCGGTGTTATTGTCAAAAACTCCTTGAGCCTCTGAAATGATTTTGCGCATTTCTCGATCCAAACAAACTTCTTGTTCTTCTTCTGCAATTTCGTAATCAGATTTTCTATCTTTGAAAATCCCTCGACAAACCGTCGATAGTATCCTTCTAAACCCATGAAGCTACGCACTTCTGGGACATTCGTCGGCGTAGGAAATTCCATAATAGCCTCGACCTTTGTTGGATCCATGGTGATACCTTTGCCAGAGATGACATGCCCTAAGTGGTGAATCATCGATTGGTAAAATGAGCATTTAGACAATTTCCCATACAATTTGTTCTCTCGCATAGACTGTAGTATCAAGCGCAAGTGCTCATCATGCTCCTCCATCGTCCGAGAGTAAATCAAAATATCATCAATGAGTACTTGGACGAACTTGTCCAAGTACTCGTGGAACACCCCGTTCATCAAACTCATAAATACCCCTGGGGAATTCGTGAGTCCAAATGGTAAAATAGTAAAGTAATGTCCAAACCTCGTCTTAAAGGTGGTCTTAGGGATGTCATCCTCCTTAATCCCTAACTGGTGATACCCTGATCTCAAGTTGATCTTTGAAAACACCATCGCACCCTTCATCTGATCAAACAGATAATCAATCCTTGGCAACATATATTGATTCTTGATTCTTGCCTTATTCAATTGAAAATAGTCAATGCAAAGTCTCCACAACCCATCCTTATTTCATATGAAAATGACAAGTGCACCCCACGGTGACACACTGGGATGTATAAGTCCCAGGTCCAACAACTCCTTCAGTTGCATTTTCAACTCCTATAACTCTAGAGTCGACATCCTATAATGCATTCTTGCTATTAGTTCATTCCTTAGTTTTAGGTCTATGGTAAATTCCAAATCCCTCTCTGGTGGCATCCCAGGTAACTCCTCAGGGAATATTTCTGCAAAAGCTCTCACCACTGGAAGGTGTTCTAGACCTTTCGCTACTCCCTTCTCGTTTAACGCAAGGATCAAATAAATATTACATCCCTTGTGCATGCTCTTTTGTAGCTACAAGGAAGAGATAAACCTTAGGGAAACTCCCTGGTTCTGACCTACAATATCGCGTCTTTGTTCCTCATCATCGACCAAGATTAACCGTATCGTCTTACAGTTGAGTATTGCCTCATGCGATTCCAACCAATCCATACCGATCATGACGTCATAAGATCCTAAGATCGCGACATATAGGTTGGCCCTAGTGACAAACTATCCCAGGTTAAGGCTACATCCCGTAACCTTCCACTAATCTTCTGTTTGGCTCCAAAATCCATTTCTACAAAGCTAAATTCATCCTATTCGACTACCTTAACCTTAATTCTTTTTAGCGTCGCACCAGAATAAAACCTTCGGTAACACTAGGATCTATAAAAATACTAAGGGTCTAGTCAGTGACGGTATCTGACATCTTGAGCACAGTCGACTGGTGCTCTGCCTGGAGGTTACTCACCGCTACATGAATCCGATGGGCCTTGCTTAAAAATCCCATGGCAGTGGGTCTGGATGATCCAGATGCTCTGGTCCTCTCCATTGGGTAGTCATGCTGGTAATGTGGCTCCCCACATTGCAACACACTTTCTTTGGTCCAGTATTCCTAGTACCTGAAGTAGAAGTTGGATCCTAACATTGAGGCCAACATGAACTTGTTTCCCTTAAGTTTCTCGGTAAAAGGTGCAGAGCATACCGAAACAACTCCAAGAACGAGCCTCGTACTGGGGCACCGTACGACTGCTTTGTTGCAAGGAGTTGAACTTGTTGAGATGACACTCAACAAATTCCTCAGAAAGATACCTTTCCTAGAACCATTCCTCGAATAGGAGCATCTTCCATCATAGAAGAGTGCTCCCCTTTAGTTGAAATATTTCCATGCAGACCTTCATGTTGGGGGTATAGTCATGAAGTCCAGGAACCTCGCCATATGGTCCAACCATGCCTTGGCGGCTGCATTATCTGGGGCACCTAAGAACTTGGGAAACTTGACCTTCTCGAGTTCATGGTGAATACTAAAGGTATTGGTTGGGCGCATTGTGGACCCTCAGGGGTACAGGTGCCCTAGATTCATCTCAGCGTAGATGGTGAATCAAGGCCTCTGAAAATCTCTGGAAGGACCTTGTCAGACCATCCTCATCCCTTAAAACAATTGAATCCAGCCCAAGGACTTGTTCCTCCCCTTGGGGGTTAGACTTCGAGGGTGCGGGCACCTCTGGAGGTGTCGCACCTCCTTCCATGACACCATGCTATGAACCTCTGTGGCATCCTCTAATTGAGATCACTACATGGACACACTAAAATTTTAATTAGCGCTAGGTTAATACTCAAGGGTTTACTGCAGTGGAAAGCCTAGCGATCCACAGTCGCAGGGTTGAACCTGCTCTAATACCATATGTAACAACCCCATCGTTACAACTACAAGAGATGCAACACAATTTTTTTGTTTGTTTGTGTGTGTGTGAAGCAGGACAATAACAATGACAACAGTTAAACAACACAACTTGATGACAAACACAATGCACGCAAATCAGGTAACACAAAAAACAACAAATTAGACACTAGCACACCAAGAAACTAGATGAAACATGCGATACTTAATAGATATATAAAAACGACTACCCGCCCGACACCAGAAAGAAAATGCCTACAAGCTAAAGGATGACATCAACAACCCGATGCAGCGGCTTCAATGACCAGGAACTAGAACCCCCTATGTCTCACAAAACCCAATGCCTTAAGGCATTACAAAACCAAGTACCAACAACATTTACAATGAACAAATGCCCTCATCGAGAAGCACAGACTCCGACTAGGTTATCATTCACATATATCCATTAGGGAATGCAATGATCCCCTCATCAGGAATCATGCCATCACAAAGAGATAGGCGTGACAGTAACCCTGGAGAAACATAACATATATAGACCAATAACCCAAGAAATATCCAATGCTCTAGGAGACTGAATTAACTGACAAAATGCATGAAGACTATACCCATGCACCCAAGAAACAAGTCGTCAAGATGGAAGATGACATCATTCAATTTAAATTGCGCAAGCTATTAAACGACTTCGTCAACAAACCATAATCCATTATTTGTTAAGCAAGATGTCTAAGTGCGAAGGAGTGAACTATTATAAATGCTACTATTAACATAAATGTTATCATAACTCTGAACTATTATATCCAATAATGATATCGTTGTCCCAAATAATAATTTGGTCCATTAATATTCGTCGTCTATACAAATAAGAGATAATAATGATATTAACACTAATGATATTTAATAATGACATTTTTGTCTATATTATTACTGTCTAAATACACAGTATTGTTGTCTAATATATCATTGTTATTGTTGTCTATCTTAGCAAGTCTCTGGATAATTCCTTTGATAAAATATTAATAATTATAAAGATATCGCGAGGTGAATGACCATAACTAAATGATAAAGAATATCGTTGTGTAGTAACAATTGTTGTCACAAAATTTAAAATGCTATCCCTGATGGTGCTATCCATTACTCAGGGATAAATAGAGTTTAACAATTAAATCGCCTCCAGACTTAATCATTACCCGACTTGAATAATATTATTCGTCTCCATATTATATTGTTGGGTAATAAAAATGTGAAATAAAAAACAATTTGTTGTCTATAAAAATGTATTGTCTATTAAATATAAAAATTATTGTCTATACTATCTAGTATCATTATTGGATGAGAACACAGTCTAAACATTAGGAATAAAATGCAATCACATATAAATGCTATCACATAAGGATCGCTATCACATAAGCAGTAAAACGATGTCACCTGTGGAAATAAAACGATGCCGTAATCAAGCAACATTTATCGTTGTGTAAACATTACTAAATTGTTGTGTAAACATTACTGACATCGCTAAGTAAATATTACTGACATCGCTGAGTAAATATTACTGACATCGATGTTGAATTATATTTCAAGGGGGGGAATTAAACTCAATTACAGTAATTGCTATCATAATTCGCTATAAGAGTTCTCTATCATAAATGTAATTTTCTACCATGGAATCGCTATATAATTTGCCTTCCTAAAATGCAATTTGTTTCTATTAACACATTCATACCCTATCACATGATACCTACACATTAACACATGGTAATTCGTTGGTAATATGTGATTCATCAATGCAGGTACAATGACCATGGAAATGTTGTTAAATTCATGGTTCATCAACGCAGGTACAACAACAAGCAATTAAATCATGGTCCATTAAATATGGTAAAATCGCAGACATTTAATTCACAGAGTAATAAATGGTATTGCTGGCATAAAAAATGGATGAAATCACAGAGCAAAAATAAATGAAGATGTTTTCATTTATATACCTGGAATCGCAGAGCCAACAACAAGATAACGTTGTCATAACTAAAAATGAAATCACAGAGGTAAATTGCCAGAATCTTTGTGCAATCCGTGCAAGGTGTCAAAAAGGGAGTAGGGAGGAAGCTGGGTAGTATGCCATGAAAATCATAGGGTGAAGACTATGTAATGTGGCATAAAACAATGGTGGGTATGCTGGGTAAAACACAATCAATTTTATGGTAAAAACACATTGGTAAAAACAAATTCAAAAAGATGATTTGGTAATACGAATTGGTGAAAAAAAAACGATTTTGTAACAGGATTTGGTAAAAAAACGAATTGACAAATAACTGTCAAGATAACTCACTATCCAAGGCCAAGAAAAACACCCAGGGTAATTAAATGTATGAAAGCGCAGACAAAATGTGGTCAATAAAATGTAGAGTAAATGATATGTGTGTATATTGTATGAATCGATGAATAAATAGGTAGAACGTAGAGAAAATAACAGTATTAAAGCGCAACAAGTAAATCTTTGTGTATTTAAGTTCGCAGTGTATGTAATTCTAACTCGCAAAGTAAATAAGGGATAAGGCTGTTATTTAAATTTATGAAACTGCAGAGTAAATAAATCGAGTTGTTGTGCATACAATAAATACAAAATCGTTCTGTGTAAGATGCCAAGAAAAAGTGGGTTGAATTTTGTGCATAATACATTTTTAAAGGTGGATTCAACGCTAAGAAAATGGGTCGCTGCCTAGCAAGGTCACAGAGTAAGATTAAATTTTAAAAGTGGAATTTAAAAACTCTTCGAAAGGGGATCTATGTCCAGTGAAATCACAGATATAAAATACATTTAAAAGTGAAATAAAAAACTCTACTAATTGGGATATCTATCCATCCAAATCACAGAGATAAATTATTCGAAATCGTGGGCAGAGATTTACCAATCCAAAATGCAGAGATTGTTATTCAAATCAGAGGTTTATCATTCACAAACCAGATTTTTATCAATAAAAATGCAGAGATGCTCAATCGCAAGAAGGTGCAAGATCAGGGATTAATCACAAGAGAAAAACGTAGAGATATGCAAAGGGTAGATAGTTGGGCGAAACTTTATCCTTCACTCATCATCCATGCATAGAAAAGCAGGGCATTTGAATCTATAGGTCTTTAAACACCAAAGTGACGACCGTTGATTTGGCTCCTGGCTGACTGCTCAGGAACAGACTGATGACTAAAGGGATAAGGGATGGAATATAAAAGCACAATCTCTTCATAATAATCAATAAACCCACACAGAAAATTAACATGTGTAATTTAAATTCATTTTAAGTAATAACTTAAACCAACGTACCTTAGCCAAACATGAATGCTTCGTAGTTTCTATCCCACGGGTGCTCTATCTAGCTCCCTCTTTTCAACCGATGTGACCTCACCGATACCTCCCAGCCAATGCTAGGGGCACTCTTCTTCCCCCTGAGCTCCCCGAGCTACAAAGGGGCCACACACACATTACCAGAGAACAACTAGCACCCATATCGCCTCGCAAGATCGAGCTACCACTCGTTACCTGAGCTGGGTATCCCAACTCCCACAAGAGAAGCTTAGTCAAGACAATAATTCAACAGCATAACGTTACGCATAAATATCAGATCCATACTCCTCCTCCTCCATCCTCTTTATAGAGTTTTTAAGTGACTTCTTTCTCAAATTCCCATTTAATTTATTTTTCATTAATTAAATCAGAAAAAACCTCCCATGTACACATGTCACCCATCCCCCTAGTTGCGCTAGAAAATTAATTTCATTAATTATTTAATTATTACTATTTCCCTCACCCACCTAAAATCATTCCTAAAAATGCTCCTTTGTGTCCCAATATTCCCTTACAAATCTTAAATGACTTACGCCTTACTAAATTCCTAGTTGAGTTAAAAAATAACAATTTCCCAAGTCAAGATTCCTTACTAAGTTAGACATTCAACTTTTTCTTTATGTTTCCCCTTTTTCCTTTAGTTTCCTATTTCTTTTAAATTTCCCTCTTTTCACTTTTTAACTAAAACTCAATTTAGCAAGTGTAGAAAGACAACCATTTACCCCTTTTTCTTTTTAATTAAAAATTAAATTATCATATGTAGATAAAACAATCATTTCCCTTTTAAAATTTTAATCCCCCATTATAATTTGATTTTAATAATTTAATTGAATTTCTTACCCCCTTCTTGTTGCATGTTTAATTATGATTATTATTTTTTACCATATGCGTTACTTAGACCTAGATTTTAATTCACTAGGTTGGGCGAAATTTTTATTAGGGAAACTGTTTTTAAATCTTACTTATCACATCCTTCATTTTAATGTCGACTAGGTTTATTCACTTACCCATTGAAATCACGATGTGCCATTCAGGATGCACTAGGTGCTCCAAGGGTTGCACTCGCCTTTTTTCATTTTCCTTGTGCGACATGCCCTTCAGGACGCACTACGTGCTCCAAGGGTTCCACTCGCCTCTTGAATGACTTGGTAGACATCAAAAACCCATGGATTCAATACTCCGCTAGGTGATATTGTGGGATACTAAGGGCCTCTAAGGAATAAGGTCTATGCCTTATTGTGCGCCCCTTAGAATCATCGTGAGCGACTGTCGCAGTCTGCCCTCATGGGATCGTGGGTCTTCTCAAACTAGGTAATCGTTAACCTATAGTTAGAGCCATGGCGGGAGTACTATTAGGCTGTGGCAGGGCTGCTATCCACACCTCTCCCTCAACTCTCTGGTTGTCCTACGTGACCCCTCTACTCCACATGTGAGTCTGGTCGACAAGCTATCGTCAACCTGCATCCATAAACAAATCATGTTAGCAACAATAATCAATCATCATAAAATATAATCATATGTACATATGTCACATCAATAAAATTCAACCCAACAGTCCACTCCCTAACTCAATCCGAAGTCCAAGGGGTTTCATTGATGCCTTTGCATCCTCAATGTCCAAAGTCCTACACACTCAGGAGAACCCAATCAATGACCCCTGTCCATGTGAATACAACAAAATAACATATCGTCAATCCATAATGTCTCATAATCATAATCAAACGATCGATAGTATAATAATCCATATCACTTGCAAGCAAGTTTCCTAAAGAATAAGTTCTCTCAGTGCACGCAAGAGCGAGATGTTACATTAGTAAAATTAACATGAATAAATGTGAGTTAATGTTTATCTTGTTCAGGTAAATTCTGTGGGATCTTCAATAGTGTCTCATATGCTTAGTTAATGTATCTTCCATATTTTCCATTTCTCTCTTGAAAAGTCACGATCACATATGTGCAATGTGCATGATTGGAGTTATAGTATCGTTGCAAATATTTTGCGAGCTTTTTCACTTGAGTGTTTCACATTTATAGTATCATTGCAAATATTTTGTGAGATTTTTCACTTCGGTGTTTCCTTCCCTTGCTTCAGGGGTATGCTAGTTAATATTATGAGGTAAAATATGAAGATTGTTTTGTCATGTTCATGTTGGGGTGACTTGAATTTACTTTCCATCATAATAATTAATTTTTAATAATAATACATAATGTTTAACATTATGAGGTAAAATATATTTTTTAATACTAAAACATATATTAGTTCAAATCCAGAGAGGTAGAAGAAACTCAAAACCAGGGAGGAGCTTTACAAGATTAGGGTTCACATGCATCAACAACCCTCCTACCCTAACCACGTTTGAACTCCTCTCATCACCTCTAATCACCTATTCACCCTGGTACTGATCGCCACAGAAGAATGGGAATAGAAGGGGGGGTGAAATCCCCCTCTTACTGCAACATCATTGCCAATGACCTGGAGAAATCATGGGTGTGCAGACTATCCTTTGAGCCGCCATTGTACCTACGAGACCAATATCTACAGGAAGAGATGTATATTAGCAAATACTCAAACATGGATGTTGAGACCTCGCATCCAAAAGAAGCTCGAGCTTGGATACCCTACAAATGTATCCCCAAAGCCTTGGTTGCACCAAGATATGTCATCAAAGCCACCAGGATAGGGGAACACACACAATTCATGAGAGACCATGCCCTCGTAGGAAAATTCCTAGGTCTCTGGCCCTCAGAAAAGGACCCAACTCACTGGATCAAGGCGTGGTAGAACCCCAAGGGAGACTATGAGCTCCAGTTGAGCTCCAAAGGTTTCTTCACAGTAATATTCTACAACCTGGAAGACAAGGACATGATCCTTGAAGGGGGACCATATTTCTACAATTTGGCTGGCCTCTACCTCTGCTTTTGGACAGACCTTTTCTACTCAGAAAAGGAAAACTTCGCATACACACAGGTATGGATTTGACTCTATTCCCTACCTCAAGAGTTCTGGTTAGAACAAAATTTACTGGGCATAGGCAGCACCCTAGGTAAATATGTCAAATCTTCTGAAGCTACCAAACAGAGAAAATACACCTCTTATGCAAGGATCTGTGTCTATATGAACATATCCAAATCTCTGCCAGGTACAATTACCTTGGAATACCAAAACAAGGAATGGGCCCAAACCATAGACTATGAACACATTCCTTTCAGATGTCGAAAATTCCATGAACATGGACACCTTTTCAGAGACTTCTCTCTCACCCCCCCCCCAAAAAAGGGAATATGAATAGAAAACAAAGGAAGGATTCACCCATGTGCAAAATCAAAGGAGACAAGCACAGAAGAATCCCACTACCAACAATGGAAAAAAGAACCCAAATAATAATTCTTTTGAAACCCTCAACTGCCTCCCAGAGGCAGAAGAAGTGGAAAAACCCCACAAAGCCATGGAAACAGATCCCAACAAGCACAAGGAAGACCAATTGTCACAAGAGTATCAAATCCCAGCAAACCAAGTAGATCCACAGACTCACCCAGTCTCAGGGAAGGAACCAGAAAGAGAGGAAGACACAGTCATGGAAATGGATGAGCAAGACCTAGAAGAAATCGACCTAGAAAGGTTAGACGAAGCACTCAACAAGAAAGATATTCAAACCTTACCAGTGGACCAACTCAGGAAAGTTCAAAAAATATTTATGGACTCATCAGCAAGGGATACATCAAGGTTATGGATCATCACAGACCCAAACCAAGATCCAAGAAAACAACCAAAAGAAAACAAGCGACGAGGCAAAAAATCGGCTCATCAGCTAATAAAGGAAGCGGTAAACTATATGATCAACTCGAGACAAATTCACAAGCTCTCAGAGAGATCCTTTTCCCACCCACCTAATTGTTAACTATGAATATCCTCACCTGGAATATCAGAGGCCTAAATGGAATATCCAAACAAAGGACTCTCTGAAACTATATCAAAATGGAAGACCCTGATATATTCCTAATACAAGAGACAAAATGTGCAGGGAAAACTGCAGAAGATATCATCAAAAGATGTTGGCATAATTGCGAATCCTATCAAATGGACTCAAAAGGGGCTTCAGGAGGCCTGGCCATCCTATGGAATCCTACAAAATTCATCCTTGATCAAGTCTTCTCCACTCAGTGCACCATCACATTGCACTACAAATCCATCGGCTCAGAAAAAGAAGGAATGATAACAAATGCCTATGGACCACAAAACAGCCAAGACAAAGACCTATTTCTTCAAAACCTGGCTTACCTAGGTTCCTTAACAAAGAGAAAGAGATGGATAATAGGGGGTGACTTCAACATGATTCTCATGTTGAAGGATAAGCGAGGGGGAAAGAAGCGCTTGGAGCAGGATATAGAAAAATTCTAGGAACTCATAGAGAACCTCAGACTAGTAGACATCGAGAACAACAATGGCACCTACACCTAGACCAACAAAAGATCAGGACACCACCAAATAGCATGCAGTCTTGATCGCTTCCTCATCTCAAAAACTCTCCTCTTGGAAGCCCCCCTAGTAGACTCCAACATCCTCCCGAAGGAAGGTTCGAACCACTGGCTAGTTCAGCTTTAGGTTGACACTATTTCCACCTCCAAGCTTAAAGCCTTCATATTTGAAAATTTTTGGCTCTCCCATCCAAAATTCCAGGAGTTAGCCCATCATTGGTGGAGCACTGCGGAAACATAGATGGGTACAAAAATGTATTACTTCCAGCAAAAACTCAAACATTTTAAACAACAGGTGCGCAAATGGAATAAAGAAGTCTTTGGGAATATTTTCCAGAAGAGGAAATTATTGGAACAAAAACTAGAGAACCTCCAGGAACAATTCATTCAAGCATGATAAACAATAACCCAACAGTAGGAGGAAAATGAACTCAAAAGGAAAATAGAAGAAAGACATAAGAAAGAAGAGATCATGTGGAGACATAAATCTCGGTTTCAATGGCTCAATGTAGGAGAGAAGAACACCAAATTCTTCCACCATTCTATGATCCATAGATGCCTTATCAATTGCATCACGAAGCTGGATGACTCGCAAGGCAACACCCTGTTAAATCATCAAGAAATAATGCATAAGATGTCAGACTTCTACAAGGATCTCCTCTCAAAACCCCAGGTGGATTGCACCTCAGCAATAGAGTGGGTGATCCAAAACATCCCAACTATAATCACCCAGGAACAGAATGAGGCTCTCATGACACCAATAACGAAAGAAGAAATGGATTAGGCTATTCAGGAGTTACCCACATGCAAGGCTCCAGGTCCAGATGGTTTCACAATATACTTCTTCCACTCTTGTTGGTCAATGTTAAGGGAGAAAGTGTGGAATCTAGTGGAGGAATCACACAACTCATGAAAAATTCTTCCAGCACTAAATTCCACTTTCCTCACCCTAGTACCCAAAGAAGAAAGAGTCACAAACCTGAGGAACTTCAGACCCATAGCTCTTTGCAACATGATCTACAAAATCATTTCCAAAGTCATAGCTCTAAGACTCAAGCCAATTCTACCCTTCATCATCTCCATGGAGAAATCATGATATGTCGAAGGAAGGAAAATCATGGATAGTTTCATTCTTGTCCATGAAATCATTCACTTGATCAAAATAACTCGCACTCTAGGTATGCTTCTAAAACTTGACCTTTCAAAAGGTTTTGACAAATTAAGCTAGCAATATATGAAATCGCTCCTATCAGCTTTTGGTTTCAACATGGATTCAGTCTCTTGGATAATTAACCTCATTTCCTCAACCTTCTTCTCAATCCTTGTCAATGGTGTCTCCTCTCAATCCTTCTCCCCCTAAAGAGGGATAAGGAAAGGCAACCTTTTCTCCCATTTTCTTTTTTTCATAATGGTTGAAGGACTAGGATGCTATATCAAGGCCTCAATTCAAAATGGATCCCTCCAAGGCCTCCCTCTTCACGGATTACAAATGGCAGCCTCCCATAGCTAATTTGTCGATGACACACTACTAATGAATACCCCCACCATGAAAGAAGTAATCAATCTAATCTCCATCCTCTATGATTCCAGTGAAGCCTCTGGCACCACCTTTAATCTGGCCAAATCGCAGTTCTTCTTTTTCAATATTCCTATGGCAATCCAACATCACCTTTCTCAAATTATGAACACCTTTGTATGCACTCTTCCCTCTCGCTACCTGGGACTCCCTCTTTCTGACTCAACAACTAGAAACATCTCCTAGGACCCTTTCCTACTCTCCATCACCAACCGTCTCAGCAAATGGAACTTTCTCTTCCTCAACCTTCCAACCATAATCGTTCTCTTAAAGTCAATCCTCCAAGCCATCCCATCTTACCTCTTCTCAGCCTTAGCTTCCCCCCAATCAGTCATAAAGAAAATAAATAATCTGCAAAGAAACTTTCTTTGGCATGGTCATGACCCGAACAAAAAATGGGCCTTATTCAGCTGGGACAAAGTCTGCAAGCCTAAATCTTCAGGTGGTCTGGGCCTCTGGGACCCTGCTAAATTAAATAGCACCATGGGAGCAAGAATTTGGTGGAGATGGCTCAAAACTCCAACAGAGCTCTGGGAAAAAATATGGAAATGCAAATATGCCCCAAATACACACCAAAGTCAACTTATAAGAATGCAGGGGCTAATTCAGGGCTCCAACATCTTGAATGCGCCCTCGAAAAATCGACCACTCATACAAGAAAATGCTTTCTGGGAAGTTCACAATGGTCAGAGTGCCCTATTCTGGATGAATTCCTAGCAGCAAATGCCACACCTGTGACTGGAAGAAAATTTACAAACCTACGAAAATCACATTCAAGATCTTGCCACTCTCAAAGTGGCAGATCTGTGGATAAAAACCCCCAGCGGTTCTCCGTGGCGAAGCTGGAAATAAACTCATCAGGAAATCCAAGTGGCAATGAACCGTGACCTGCAGCACTAGAAACAATCTACAACCCAAAGGCGAATCCGGAAAAGCACAGACCTAGACATTCTCAGATGGGGATACAAACCTCATGGAAGCTTCACACTCAAGGAGGGATACACTCTTCAGGATAATTTCCATAACCTTTAGAAAGAAAACATCTGGACAACAATATGGAAATAAAAAATCTGGCCCAAAATCTCTACTTTCCTCTGGCTTCTACTACAGAACAAGATCTTAACCTAGCACAACCTCCAAAGATGAGGTTTCATTGGCCCCTCGATATGCTATCTTTGTCTTCTCTGGGATGAAACCATGGAGCACCTCCTAAATAACTGTCTACTCAGTGAGAACCTCTAGAACCAGGCCACTCAGCTCATGAGAAGAACCAAACGAGTTAAAAATAGCATCATAAGCACCATCAGGGATCGGGGCTCTGACCCCTTCAAAAGTCCTATCTTGTACAGAGCTTGGAAACTCTTACCAGGCTTCATATTGTGGCAACTATGGAAAGAGAGGAACAAAAGAATATTTCATTCCCACCCATCTCCTCCTACCCTCCTCTGGAATACAATCCTCTTGCATCTCTAGGAAACTCTTCAACTACATTTATGGATCAAGGAATACTTCCCCACTGACCCATGTGAGCTCTCAATATTCAAATCATGGGGTTTCTCGTTTTCGCACTCCACCCCTCCTCAATAGCCCCCTCTAATTCCAAAATGCCTCAGTCCCTCTAAGTGGTTCCCCCCTCCCCTCGCCAGTCTTCCATAAGGTCAATTGTGATGGTGCATCAAAAGGAAATCCAGGACACTCAGACTATGGAGAGGTCATAAGAAACATCTTGGGCCAAATTCAAAGCCTCACTGTAGGAAATCTCGGATACGACACCAACAATTCAACAGAAATCTGAGGTCTCATCAAAGGGGTGCAAATGGCTCTAGATCAAAACCTCACCTGTCTAATTATTGAAGGATACTCCAAACTCATAATAGACTTGGCAACAAAAATCCTGAATGGCAGAGATCCAGGGAAAATCACTCCCAGTTGGCGCCTCCTTGGCCCTCTTCATAGCTTCCAGACTCTTCTCAGACCTTCTCTAACCCCAACTCCCTCACACATTAGGCGAAGTGAAAACAAAGTTGCGGACAGACTGGCCAATGCAGGGGTTGAATCGTTGCAGCAGATCATTCTCCAAGATCCCAGGCAATCCCAAAGCTCTCCCATCTGGATCCAATGCGAGGAGCTTGCACAACTGGATGGCCCCAATTTGGATAGGGTTCCACCTTTGTCTACCTAGAATTCCTTCCAAGTCAGAAATGATCCAGGATGAGAGGGCAACCGTCAACGTCAGCACAGATGATCAACAGTCGATAGATGATTTAAGGACCTCGACACTCGACAATCACGAGGCTGAAGGATGTTGTTTCTCAAAGTCGAGAATTCATGAAAAGAGAAAGGGGATCTAGACAGTTGTTGCTAAAGGAGTCCTAAACCGTCGATCTGGCCCCATTGATCTGACGTGAGAAAATTTCGGGAACTCGACTATCAGGAGTCCGACGCATGCAGCTATTTCCCAAAGCTGTGAAATCGCGAAATGCAAAATCGTGATAATCGAGAGCAGATGAGGACCATTGTTACCAGAAGAGACCATGGCCATTGATCTAGTCCCAAGGATCTGATGTGAGAAAATTTAGGGATCTCAGCTATCGGGAGTCCAAAGCATGAAGGCAACTATTTCTCAAAGTCGTGAAATCGCGATAAGCGAGAACAAATCAGGATTGTTGATACTAGAAGAGATTTGGACCTTCGATCTAGTCTCTTAGATCTGACATGAGGAAATTTTTGGATCTCGGCTATTGGGAGTCCACAACATGATGATAGTTATTTCCCAAGGTTGTGAAATTGCGAAAAGAGAGAACAAATCAGGACCGTTGGTACTAGAAGAGATTTGGATCATCGATCTGTTCCCATGAAACTGACGCAAGAAAATCTCAGGATCTCGAATATTGGGAGTCCGCAACATGGTGGAAGCTATCTGCCCAAGCTGCGAAGTCACGAAACTTGAAACCGTGAAACGCAAAATGCGAGAGAAGATCTAGACCATTGATCCCGAGGAAATCTAGACCATCAATCTGGTCCTGAAGGACTCGCTGATTGTATTTTGGTGTAAGAAGATATGCTGCAGATATTTTTTGTAAGCTTTCAGTTGGAATTAATATAAGGATCTACTTTTATTCACAATAAAAAAACATCTAGAGAGGTAGGGTATGTATAACTCTTTAGTCTTTACCAATCAAATCACTGGGAGGAGGGAGTCTGTTTGATCGTGACCTTAAAAATAAATTGTTGTTGTTGTTGTTGTTGTTGTTGTTATTATTATTATTATTATTATTATTATTATTATATATATATAATTATTTTATATATTAAAAAAATATTTTTTATTTTAATTGCAAGGTTCTTTTCATTAATTTGTTTTAATTTTTTAATAAAAATTAATTTACATTTTATGCCTAATTTATATGATAAAAAATGTGAAGTATAGTGTAAAACAACTTTTTAATAAACAAAGTTTATTCGTGAGTAAAAGTTAGTTTAGCATTTTGTATATAATAATTGATTTCCTTTTATTTCTATTTTTCCTTATTAGTCCCTGCCGGAAGGCCAAGGGCAGGGACTATAGCGATGAGTTCATCGCTGACTTTCAATTAGTTGAAAGTTGACTTCCAAATTTCTGAAAAAATCTAATGTTTAACTTAGAAAATTTAAATACATAATTTTT
>SNQJ01S0028052.1:106832-122861 GCA_010110895.2 Picea sitchensis | reverse complement strand
ATATAAGAACAAATTTATACTTTAAGAAATATAATAACATATTTATATTTACAAGAAAAATAATTTATTAAAAAGATTAAAATGATCGTCTGATAATATTTGAATATAACAGAATGAGCGATAAATATTTCTATGCATAAATTTATTTGAATTAAACCACTTAATAAATTATGTGGTCAATTAATAGACCATAACTATTACCAGTCAATAAAATATTGTCTTTAAATCTAAACTGGACAAAAACAAATGTGCACATATCAATTATAAAATCTAAATACTAATTTTATCAAATTGAAAATAAACATAAATATAAACATAAAGATTTCTTCTACCTGTACCAAACTATATAACACATTTAATACACAGAATTTTATAACACTTATAATCAAAATGTACAAATATTAACAAATGTACAAATATTAACAAATTTGAAATAAACATAAAGATTTCTTCTACCTGTACCAAACTATATAACACATTTATGCACATTATTTTATAACTTTTTTATAATCAGAATGTAATCTTTTGAACAATTACACGACCTAATCACAAGTTCATCAAACAGTTCGAAAACTGATCAAACAATTACTCATATCTATATCTATTTTTAGTTGATTTAGTTCAACTAATTGCAGATTAATAATAAATTAAGAAATTAGTTGAAACATTTCAAATTGGTCAGATTAAGTGGAAAACTGCTAATATACAAGGCACAATTAATTTTGACAAGTGATATCAAGATTTGAAAACATTTATGGCATTATCAAGGTTTAATAATTTTGTTATTAAATCAATTTACTAGGGTGTACAACAACACACTATTCATCCTTGGTCTACCCACAACTTGGCCACAAGACTGGACCCACGGCCAAGTCACAGTCCACTGGACTGTGACTTGGCCGCAGGGGCCCATCCCTATGGCCAAGCCGTTGGCATGCCCACGGATTGGCTAGCCATATAATTTAAAATTTAAATTAAAAATTTAAATTAAAAATAAAAATAAAAAATCACAATTGAAATTACAGACTGCATATCAATTAAATTTAAAATTTAAAATTTATAGTTAAAAATAAATTATAAATAAAAATGAAATTTGATTTAGTGGAAAACTACTTATATACAAGGCACACTAGGGTGTATTGTTAAATCGTTTTACTAGGGTGTACAACAACACACTATTCAGCCTTGGCTTGACCACAAGGCTAGACCCGAGGCCAAGCCACAATCCAGTGGACTGTGACTTGGCCACAGGGGCCGAACCCCGTAGCTAAGTCGTTGGCGTGCCCACAGCTTGGCTAGCCATATAATTTAAAATGTAAATTAAAAATTAAAATCAAAATTAAAATAAAAAATTGAAAATTACAATTCAAATTAAAAATTACAATTGATATTACAGACTGCATATTTTGGGCACACTATTCAGCCTTGGCGTGCCCACAGCTTGGTCACAGGGCTAGACTCGTGGCCAAGTCATAGTCCAACGGATTTTTACTTGGCCGCAGAAGCCCAACCCTGTGGCCAAGCTGTTGGCATTCCCACGACTTGGATAGCCATATAATTTAAAATTAAAATCAAAATTAAAATAAAAACATAAAATAAAAAATTGAAAATTACAATTCAAATTAAAAATTACAATTGAAATTACAGACTGCATATTTTGGGAACACTATTCATCCTTGGCGTGCCCACTACTTGGCCATAAGGCTGGCCACCGTGGCCAAGTCATAGTCCACTGGACTGTGACTTGGCCGCGAGGGCCCAGCCCTGTGGCCAAGCAGTATCATCTAAAACTTTGTTACGTGCTTTCCTAATGCAGGCTTAAATATTAAATATTCTAAATAGTGTAAGATAATCATAATCTAAAAAACATCATAATCTAATCATAATCATAATATAACTAATCTAATTCAGGCTTACTTGTAGCTCGACCCGCCAAGAAAACAACCTGACTGCCCGCCAACACAATGACCGCGCCTGCCAACACAACCTCCGCACCAACACAAAGACCTCTCACAATCAGTCACTCGACAAGAGGTGGGAAAAACGTTACAATAACGTTGTGCAGGTAATATATAAAAAATTTGTCGGCCGAAAAAATAGTTCGACCGAAAGAAGTTTTCAGCCTGAATATCTTTCGGCCGAAAACATATTGCCGGATGTAAAAAATCTATGTGACTAAATTTCTACACGTAAAACGAGGGTGTCGTCACTGTACCGTTCGATTTGACGTTCCAGTGTTCGATCGAAAAAAAATACATGTCTTCCGAAACAATGTTTTTGGATTTTTGCAAATCAGATTGTCACGAAAATGTTACCCACCTCCGTGATTTCACCCATATATATATTTGAATAAAACTAATGATGTATTGTGTATCCAGGAAACATGATTGTAGCCTGATGATATTGTTTCTTATGGTATCCATCCATACGAAGACAAAATGAGGATGGTGGGAATGTTGATCAAGAGATTGGAAAAATGAGTCTGTGAGCTTCTATAAAATATTAGTTGATCAGGTATCACCAAGTAAATTGATGACATTCGTACATGTATTTATTTGGGGTTGTTATGATGTATAATTGCTTAAGGGAATTGATGTAATAATTCCCTCAGTTGAATCTAAAAATTTGAATTGATGTAAAGGCAGGAGGCCTTGAGTATGAAAATAGTATTTGTTGCTTGAATGCATTTATGGAAAACTAATTGCATATTGTGTTATGTTGGTTATGAGGTCATAATTGAGTTATGTTAGGAGACATTACTCATGTTATAGCATTGAATTACATTATATATGGTCATGTGTGAGGCCATGATGGGAATGGATATGGAAAGGATATAGTGCCATCCAAGTGCATAATGGTTTTCCCCTACGTAATTGGGGTTTGCACTACAATCTTTTTGCCTACACTAAATAACACTAAGGGATGATGTTCCTAGTCTTTTGTATGGGTTGAAGAGGAAGGTATCCAAAGGATCAAACAGGTTATGGGGAAGAGTTTGGATGAGTTATTGAGGCATGGACCATACCTTCCAACTCACATGGTGAATACATGACATGAACATATGGTATTCTAGAGTCAATGCAAGGATGCACTGTGTAGATGGGGCCATGATTATTGGCACAATGGTTTTACTTATTGGTAAAGTTTGATTGCAATATGAAAATCTTGGTGTGTTGATAATGCGTATACAATGAATGATAGTTCCATTCTAGATAATCTGATTAATGGATTAATTATTTTTTTAATATGAATAATAGTTGGAAGTGGTGTAATTTTTAAATTACTATAATTATGAGAATCACTTCATGGACTGAATGCAAATATTGTGGATGAGATATTAACAACATGCTTGGTTGCAAGAAAATTGAGAAAATTACAGGAAGAATAGTCTTGGATATGGAAATAATGTAATCCCATAAGGAAAACTAGTATATACCACTACAAGAGCCAAAAATAATGAGAAGAAATCTCATGTGTGGGAATTTGTATTTTCCTGTATAACCAAATTTGAGAAATTTATAATTGGAAATTGTTATGATATGACAACAATTTGTTTGGTTGCATGGAAATTGAGAAAATTGCAGGAAGAATGGTCTTAGATATGGAAGTGGTGTAATCCATAAGGAAGATTGATATCTACTGCTGCAAGAGCCAAATAATTGCGAGCAAAAAACTCATGTTTGGGAATTTTTTTTCCTGGGTAAAACAGATTGAAAATTTTATAATTAAAAATTGTATGATGATGTCTCAAATTAACTATATGCATGTGATGCAGATAGGATGATTGTCACAGGTTGTGGATTACTAGTGGAAATCTAGCAACAATTTGGCATTTGTATGCAATAGAACACCTTGGTAAATGATGGATCACCTAAGGAACTGTATATCAATGAAAGGGATGCTTGAGACTAGAGGGTATGTACAACTTGAAGAACCAAGTTGTTAGGCCTGAAGAGTGAAATCTTGTGTGAGTTGCACTATCGAAGAAGCAAGTTGTCAGGATTGTAGAAGAAGCAAGTTGTTAGGCTTGCAGAAGAACCAGGTTGTTAGGCCTGAAGAGTGAGCTCATGTGTGAGTTGCACTGTCGAAGAACCAGGTTGTCAGGCCTGAAGAGTGAACTCTTGTGTGAGTTGCACTGTCGAAGAACCAGGTTTTCAGGCCTGAAGAGTGAACTCTACTGTGAGTTTCACTGTCAAAGAACCAGGTTGCCAGGCCTGAAGAGTGCACTGCAACAACAAGGTTGTTGCTGGTTATTTTACTAATATTTTTCCTAGTAGTTAGTCCCTTGAGTTCCCAGTAGTAAGATTCCTAGTTACCTATGCCAGAGAGACCTTGATAAATGAATGGTTCATTTCTTGGGTTAGATTTGATAAAACGATGGTACATCCCTTGTGTTAGCCTTATTAAAAATATGGCACATTCCTTGGGTCAACCTTGCTAAACGAATGGGACACCATTCCTTGGGTTGGGTAGGTCAATGGGAAGAGAGCTAGAGGAAATTTGGATAGTTGTAGGAGAATGCCAGTGACATATGTATATGTTTCGGGCTAGTGTTCCTTTGTATATATGTTTTGGGGCTAGAGAAACAATGTATTTATGATTTTTGGGGTTGGAGTACCTATGTATCTCTGGTATTGGGGACAAAGTGCCTATGAAATTTGTTTAAGATGGAATGCATGTGTGATTTCAGGCCAGAAAGCCTATATGTTGATTATTGGCTGGGGAGCCAGAATTGTAAAATGAAATTACACCTATAGGGTGTTGTGCACTGAGGACAATGAAAAAATAAGGGGGAGGGGATGTAACATCCCCAGTTCTAATCCATTTGAATTATAGTGTAATTGTATAAATTTGAATTAGTCTTGTGAGCCAATTTGTTTGGGAGAAGAACCTGTATTGATTTAATATGGTTGGGGGGCGAATTTCATATTATGAACATTGAAATAATTAATAAAAGTAGTAATTTATAGTTGTGATAAGAAAGAGATGAAGGACGATGGGGGGATATGATTCCACAAGAGAGAGAGAGGGGTCGAAGGGGGAATTACTCATGGGTATTAATCCAATCCACATTCATGAATTATTATCTTTGTGTATAACCGTCTATTTGTTGATTGAGTGTATGAGAAGACAATCATTTAACTCATGTAAGAGGATGAGTGTGAGTGGTCACATCCCATAGTTATTGGAGAGCATGGGATGAAGTACAATCATCCTTGAGAAGAGTGTGAGTCAAGCAAGCAAGGAAGGGAGGGAATTCATATGTAGAAGGGGGATAATTTTTACATGTAGGTTTTGGGAAGCAAAGAAGAAGGAGGAGGGCTATGAAGAGGACCAACCATGATATACTTCAAGGAAACCATTGTTTGGCTATGTTTTTATGTTGATAAAGAGGCATGTGTTCCTGTAAATCGAGTCGTAAGCCCGTGGTGCGATTTCCTATTGAGGAAATATCTCAGAGCCTTGTGAAGGATGTTGTGAGAAAACCTGAAACAATTGAAAGTTCATGGATCATAGATGAGGAATTCATGGCCAATCGAGTGCACTAGGAACCTTGATAAATGAATGATGCAACCCGAGGGACTGTGAGAAGTGAAGGGGGTACTTTCCTTGGGTAGTGCAGGTTGTGGGGTAAAGAGAGAGATGGAGGTTTGGAACTCTTGTCATAATAGAACCTAGGTTTGTCTTCATTCCGTGTGAAGAGTGGATAGCCAGTGGGATGGATCTCCTTGTGGAATCATAGCCTCAACTCGGGGGTGTCTTGTTGATGAGAGAAAATGATTAGCAGTGCCTATGGCTGGGAGGTTCATCTTGTTATCACTCTATAAATTTGTTCAGCTGATTAAAAAATGATAGGGGTAATTGTTTCAACCAACTTTAGAGCTAGGTACTAGCCTGCTCATCTCAGAGAGGGATCTCTCATGTCACTTGACGTTTCTTTGGAAATCAATGGCTAGATTTAGTTTGTTTTGGTGGTTTTTATAAATTTGTTGGCAAGGAAGGGGAGGGACATTTAGGGATATGGAGTCAAACTTTTGAAAATTAATAAAAACACTGACTGGACAATAGAACTCTCCATATGATAAAAGCTAAATGAGGCAATGAATCTGAGTTGTAAATTGAAATTTGCAGAGTGTAATAGGAAAGGGGGAAAACAAGTAACCGCATCAAAGAATTAATGAAATGAATTCTGAATTAGTTAGGAAGAAATACACACAGCTTAAAGTGCTTCAACTGAGAGCATCATGGGATGAATTTCGGGTTTTTAAACTATCCAATTCAAACATAGGACAATGTAAATGGAATTAAAGAAACACAGGAAATACATACAATGAGGGAAGACAAAACTCATATCACCGCCATTAGAATCTTTTCATAGAGACTTCAAAGCTTCTGCATATGTATTCTACCAACCCTGATACATACGTATCTCTTAACATTTATACTAACAACGGGTCCTTTCGTTTCCAAATCGATTACAAATAAAGAAACATTTTGTTTGGAAATCGTTTACAAGAAAAAATAGGCTCCAAAACGCCACCTGTAAATCTCAAACTGTAATAGCTGTATAAAATCTGAGATTTTTTTTTTTTTTTGGATAAACTCATTATAAAGAAAAACCTCTCTCAGTTTCTCTAAATTCATCTCCAACTGGCCAGAACACGTGTTGAAAAAACCTATCTCAAACAGGAAATCATGAAATTGAAAAATAGGGTTCAAATATTTCTTCGAATATCTCAATACGTGACACCTGTGTAAAATCCGGGGGGAGGTTTTTGTGTATCACCTTTTTTTGAGTAAAAAACTCTCTCATTTTTGTGAAAAATTTCTCCATCTGTCCGGGATCTGCATTTGAAAAAGATGTCTCCAAAAAGAAAGTCTAGAAATCGAAAATATAAGGTTCCAAGATGTCCTCGATTATCCCAGTATGTAAAAACTATGAAAAATATGGGAGAGGTTATTGTTCTTTGGCCCGTTTTGAGTATAAACCTTTTTCGGTTTATCAAAATGTGCTATGGTTTGCCCAGAATTCACCTTGGAAGATGACTAGTCAAAATTACTTGAAATATGGAAACTGAGACTTGAAAACTGATATATGTGAAATTGATCGAATTCGTCTGCAAATGGTTTAACCCCCAACTTACTTTTGCTATCCATTTCACAACAATATTTGTAGCGCTTGTCTTTCAAAAATTTTGTGAGTGTGAGGGAGTGGTTTTCAAGTAACCCGCGTTACACCCTGAAATGCACCTGGAGATGCCATGTAGTCCCGAGCCGAAACCACGGATTACTTTTTGGCCCACTTTTGATAATTATCCTCCACGCAAGTTCTCCACCCAAAATGATCCCTAACTGTTGATCTATAGTTCCCACGATCTGTGACCCTCTGGGTCCCATCAACTCCGCATTTTCGCTAGCTTTATCCTCCTCCCACTATATTTTTCCCCGTCTTCCAGTTTATCATGCTTCCACATTAGTTTAGTGCCTCGTTAAGTCTTGGAAACTGGATTTCTCATAGAAATTTTTATAGTGATAACATGGGTTCCAAATGGAGATGCTATCCTCCCTATGAGGTAACAAAGAACGACAGACCGAGTGCTTATCCATTGGGATACTCCCAAACATGTGCATACCCTACTCTGACCTGTCACCATTATCCCCCGAAAACCCAAATCTGTACACTGTTCTCACCGCAACCCACATTTCACCAATATTATTTCCAACTCTGAGATCAACCTCCTCATTCTACAGTTGTATGGTCAAAATACACTCGGTTGCTTGCATCTCTTGGGTTTTGGATCTAACAAATGGATTATTTGCAACTAAATAAACCCCAAAATCTTCACAATCTTAATGTCGAATTACTCTTGAAACACAATTCCCTATATCATTATATGCATTGTGTGCCTTAATATATGAAATGTTGATAGCACATTGTGTTTCTACGATGACAGTACCAAAGCCGAATCTTTTATCCATCAGTAAAATGTCATTGTTAATTAATCCTTGGATACTTGGTAGAATCCCTGCAACCAATCACCCAGATGTTTGACATGGCTATGCACTCATCTTGCATTAGCCTTTGAATAGATTCTGCGTTCATGGTGAATAGAAATTTCAGCTTCTCCTCGGTGTATTAGTTTTGCACATGGTCGTTGGGTCTTTATCCACAAGAAATAAGACCTCATAATGGATATAATATACAACACTAAATCATGCAATACATCACCAGTGTAGATCCAACTAAATAATATCACACATGAGCACCAATCCAGCTGTAATAAAATGGAACTCAGTTCACCACTGTCCAGATCTGTATAGAAATTTGTCCATGGTGAGGGGCACCTTAACATTTAGAAACACGGGCTACTAAAAAACTTTATTTTCTTCGTCTCACCACACGACCTTTGCAAGCAATCGCGCATATACATTACAAACTGCAAGATTTGACGAGTATAATATTTATCATAGCTTCTGCGCTAACTCCAGGTGCTCTTCCTTACCAAGAATCTCTGCAACGGTTCCCCCACAAAATGACAGTGGATAAAACGAAAACGAAACCTCCTTTCGGGTTGGTGCCTATGTATTAAGCATTGGGCAATTGTGTTTCCTCCTTCACGGCTTAGTGCTAATTTTCAACGTTGACTAGTATGTGGTTTCAGGGATGTTGTGGGCGGTTTCAATCCATACCACTCGCGCTCCTGAAATAAACCATGAGCTGCCACTTAACCCGGTGGCTTTACCACTGTTTTTATTTCGGGTCGATTTAGAAAATTAAACATCGATTACTTTCGCTCCCCAAAATGAATATACATCGTTGATTACGTTAGTAATTGTGATCTGAGCACTCCCATCAATATTCATCGCCATATGTATTCATGACATGCTTTGCATACAACTTGATACTTCATCCAAGACCTTTGAACCGCCATTCTAATCTTTGACAACCCGAGTTCATCATTCCCAAGCATAAGCTTGCGAATGTTAATCTTACTCAGTTCTTCCGGGGGCAACCTGCGATTTGGCTGATCACGGTGTGCCAACCAAACACAAGAATCAACACTGTAATATTTGTGTTAATAATCCGACCATGATATATAATCGATACGTCATTTTAGATGATGAGAGAGTGATTTTTTCTGGTCTGAAAGAAATCGACCCTTACGAGATCCTTTGATTTTTGAACGATGCGTTTAGGCTTGTTGTCACTACCACCAATAATGAACATTTCCTTTCCAGATTAGTGCATATGAATCCAAGGCATGTATTCTTGACTCATTATGTTTAACGCCTGGTGTCGATCTCCTAAGCGCTCCTTTGTCAACAGTAGATCCTCTCGCCTATCAAAAATATTTTCTGTAGCTCTGCACTGACACTTCGGCCTGCATCTCTGCACTTATTCCTTAAATAAAAAAACACATAATCAATTAGCTTCTGGGTGAAATCTGAGTTATTCACTGTAACCTAAGCGTGTGTGACCATCTGAAAGAAGCAACGCTCCTGACTGGAATCGGGTATCCCAATGGTATGATGCAGTCTACGTTTGGTCTTATAATCATCAGAATTAGACCCTTCGATGATACATATGACAGACAGATACACAAGCTTCTCGTGGCTGGCGCTTGATGTTGTTGATGTTTGGACGCTAGTGTGTAGATGAGATTTGACCTCTGTGCGCATCCTTCATTGTACACCTATAACGCTTAGTCGAACACCAGGCATTTGATATTTGGATGAGCACTCGAACTATCCTGGTGCTCTTTTATTGTTCTGTGGGTGTTTATCCCACATTGATGAAGAGGAATGACAGTATTTTGTTTATATGTACTGATGGTTTCAAGTCTTATCAATGCGTAGTGCACCATTGGCGCACCTTGTGAGCTCTTCCACCATGTGAATTGATGCATGGAGCTTAGGCGCTTTGTCTCAATAGTTGTAAGGCTTGGATAAGGGGAGATTTGGCCTGCAGGCCCAATAATTTTGGTAAAATTAACTTCGGCCATGTAATAAACCTGAGGGTATAAAAATTGACTATAAGAGCCAAAATCAGCTTAATAAAACCAAAATTTTTATTTACCCAATAATGAAGAAATTTTTGCCCAAATTCAACCAAATATTTAATGCAGACAATCCAAGAACGCAATGATGATGCTTTGTTTAGAGCAAAAATTCTCTTATGCCACAATTCTAAATTTTGCATGTGTCAATATCTAGCTCCAACTGCGGACACCGTCTGTTAGCAACATTACTTGTCTTCAGCATCGAGATATCCAGGTCTGCAGGTTGCACGAGGAGCGCCCAAGCGCAGCGAACAGAAGAAGTCCTTTTCGGACTTAAAATCAAGCGAGCGGGCAAAATTATAGTGTCAACGACCTGGATCCATCCATATGAGCATATCAACGGTTGGTGGGAAATCGCGAATAGAAAAGTTGCACCGAAGATAATGCAATGGATGGCACCCATATTGTGTGTAGGGAAAGATAACAGTCGTCCATCCAGAGGACGCATGGCACGCGATCTACTCGCGTCGGCGTTTCATCAATCGGGAGTTCAAATGGTGAAGGTTCCATGTTGTCCTATCTCTCGAAACCCTGAACCCTGAAAGCGCCGAAGGCGCTCAAAGTTGGGTCCGCAGTATCACGAAGCAATCTCGACCATCCGTCCACAGGAGAGACCTGGTGCGCGATTAGGCTCCTCGCCTTTTCTCTCATCGCGACTCTGACGCACAAAGAGCAGCTCCTTCATATCCCCGATGCGCTCATCGCCGGGAGTGCCCAGGGCCCGAGCCCACGGCATCATCGGGAGAGTTCAAAACCGTCAGATCTAGAGGGACGCGTGGCGCCAGATTAAGCCATCTCGGCATTTCGCTCATCGCGATTTCAAGAAGCAAGGATTAGCCCCTTCATATCCGCGAGCACCGAAATCACCTTTGAGAGTAAGCACATAGTCACATCTCGTGGTCACTTGGGAGACAAAGAGAGCTGTGCAGGAGAGGCCAAAGGCACCGAGTTCAGTTACAGAGGAGATCATCGCGATCTCCAGGCACCATCGGATCCGATTCTCAATCCTGTGTCTCGCTTGGAGTAAATGAAGGCATGAACGGGTGGTTGAAATCTTCTTTCGTTCATTAAGTGTGAGGTATGGAGGGTCTGGAAAGAAGTCTACTCGAAGGGGTCATGTGTATCGTTTTTCCAAAGCAACCATGCCGGAGTATTCGAAGAGACAGAGAAGTCTGCACACGCTAGATCGACACTTCATGGCTCAGCTACCCTCCTTACAGGAGCCATGCGCAGTTAAGATGGCACGTGAAGAAGGATTTCAGTACGAGTTTGACTAAAAAGACACCAAGCCCTGGGTGACTGAGCACGCCTCTGTTAGGCGAATTTTCCTGAGTATATAGGCTCAGTTTTTGTATTTTGTAGGCATCGATGGTAGAGCGAAGCTCCCGATTGTAATGTTTTAACAGACACTCTAGTTCTCTGGTTATGCATCTGTGTGTAAGATTTCTTATTTAATGAAAGACAGTTTCCTTATTCCATCTAGTTTTCATCTCATACTGAGGGAGTTCATGATTGACTAATTCACATGAATTATTGCAGTCGTGTTATGATAAAGGGTTTATTGTGCCACTATTGTATTCTCTATTTTTCTGCGTTTGAATGTAAGAAGATCTCGCGTTTAAATGCATTCTCCTACAGTCTGCTAGAAACCTGATGTTGACAACAGACCTTTGCATCTCTCTGATACAATTCTTCCCCCTACTCACCCTTACTACAACTCAATGTCTGAAGTTATCTAAGACCTCACATGCCTATGCATGCCTGGCCTAGTTTCAGAGTTAAAGCCACATCGTTTTGAGTTAGCTTCCATTCGATCACCCCATTAAACAAATCGTGACATAAATTGATGGGCGTCGGGCTCTGCTCCTGCTGCAATCCAGGGGTGACTTCTGACGCTAACACCGTCCTCCCTGCACGACGATAAAAACATATACCAAGTGCTCGATCCATTCGATCGATCCCATCTCAAAGACTGCATCTGTACCAATCCTTCATCCTAAACTAAATGCACTGAAAGTTGGAATTGAAAAGCAATAGTTGTTGAAAACTGAAAACACACATGTTGAAGTCCAAAACTGAAACTAACAAATGCTTGGTCTTCAAGCTTATTTATATACAAATGATCCCACCCTACTTGCTAAAACCAACATTGAATCAAGTGATCTCAAAATTCCAATGAAGCCAATCAAGTAAATGGCTTCTTGACTGCAACTTGCTTTCAGCTCCTCCCGATATAAAAAAGAACTCAACAAATGATAACTTAAACTGCAAAACCCATTTTATCCCTGCATTCTTGAACAATAGGTACTCCGTCTTCTCTGATGATTTCATCTTACTGGCAAAAGGGTCTTCAAAAACATGTAAAACTATCCCTTTTTTAAAATCAGCCCAAAGACAAGGATCTCTTTCATCTGGTTTACCCTTCTCAAATGGACATGCAACAAGATGATCATCTTTCACATCATCCACAACAGAGATAGGATTTATGTTCTCTTGGAAATATTTAGATGAAACGACAATCTCATGTGTTTAAGAAAAATCCGAAAATGCTCCTTCATGTTCTTGAATAAGAATGTCATCCTGGATTTTAAAAATTTCTGAATATGTCAAATCAAGAGATGTGAAATCATGAATGGATTCTGCAACATCCAAAAGACTTAAAAAAACCTTCTCTTCTTCGGTATTTCGTTGTAACTTTGAGTAGCCATATTTATTAATGGTTTTACTGCCTGTATTTTCCACACATACAATTTCAATAGCTTGATTTTCACCAATTTCTTCATGATACAAGTCTTGAGAAAATGAATGAGCTGCAAAACAATTTGAATGATTATCCCCATACTTTTGACTATAATAAGGTTGACAAGGCTGTGAATTTTCATTAATTTCATGGGATATAACTTGACTGTCAACATTATGATGCATATTTGTTTCATTTTCAAGCAAAGAAGAAGCTAATGTTTGCTTGAAATGATTTTGTGTACAAATACAACTAGTCTCTACTGGCTCTTCCTGATGAGAAGCTAGTTCGTAAAGGGATTATTTGATTTCATCATACATTAAGTCTTCTTCATTAATATAAATCCCAATGTGTTGAATAAGATTGTCAAAGTTTCCACAAAAGTTTTGAACCAGAGCTAAAGATGGGTAACTTTCCTTATAATTTACACAAAATACTGAATAAAAATCTTCAAGGGAAAATAGACTAGCAGATGGAAATCCTTCATACCAGGGTCGTGCTTCTTCTTCTAAGGTTTCAATAAACATCTTCATCAAGCATTCTTCGGGCAATTTAACCCCTAGCCTATGTATGTGCATGTGGAATTTTACCAAATGAAAGGCATCATCATCTCCTTCTTGATCTTTGAACTTTGGCAGATATGTTTGCCAATCTACACAAGGCATGCGATTTGGAAAACCGGGAATGTGAGAGCGATTCATGGGAGAATACCTTGCAGATACTGAACTCATCTTTCGACAATGGAGTTGCCAATGATGTTTTGGAAGCTGGATTTTGTATTGAGAGTGGAGTCGCCAGTGAAAATTTAAATTTCTGGATTCTTCTACTAGTGGAATCACCTTCAAACTGATTTTTGGATGTGTGGAGTTGCCAGAGAAGGAATACAGCCAATATGTGCCTAAGTGTCTGCTGCTCTTAGACCTTAGAACTCAACCATGCCATTCTTTCCTAGGGAAAATTTTTCAATTTGGTCCCCGACAACGATGCCAGAATGTTAACACTCTATAAATTTGTTCAGTTGATAAACAAATGACAGATGTAATTGTTTCAACCAACTTTAGAGCTGGGTACTAGACTGCTCAGCTCAAAGAGGGCTCTCTCGTTTCACTTGATGTTTCTTTCGTAATCAATGACTAGATTTAGTTTGTTTTGGGGGTTTTTATAAATTTGTTGGAAATGAAGGGGAGGGACATTCAGGGCTATGGAGTCAAACTTCTGAAAATGAATGAAAACAATGACTGGACAATATAACTCTCCATAGGATAAAGGATAAATGAGGCAATGAATCTCAGTTCTAAATTGAAATTTGCATAGTGTAAGAGGAAAGGGGAAAAACAAGTAATTGTATTGGAGCATTAATGAAATGAATTCTGATTAGTTAGGAAGAAATACACACAGTTTAAAGTGCTTCAGCCGAGAGCATCACGGGATGAATTCTGGGATTTTAAACTATCCAATTCAAATACAAGACAGTGTAAATTGAATTAAATAAACATGGGAAATACATACAATGAGGGACGACAAAACTCATATCACCGCCATTAGAATCTTTTCATAGAGACTTCAAAGATTCTGCATATGTATTCAATTTAGCTTCAAAAAATTACAATAGAGTTCAGAACAACTAGAATTTTTCCCTTGCACTTCTTCCAACCCTGATATATACGCATCTCTTAACATTTATACAAACAACGAGTCCTTTCGTTTCCAAACCGGTTACAAATAAAGAAACGTTTTGTTTGGAAACCGTTTACAAGAAAAAATAGGCTCCAAAATGCCACCTGTAAATCTCAAACCGTAATAGCTGTGTAAAATATGAGAACGGTTTTTGTGGATAAGCTCATTATAAAGAAAACCCTCTCTCGGTTTCTCTAAATTCATCTCTAACTGGCCGAAACACGTGTTTCAAAAATCTGTCTCAAACAGGAAATCATGAAAACTGAAAAATAAGGTTCAAATATTTCTTCGAATATCCCAATCCGTGACACCTGTGTAAAATATGGGGGACAATTTTTTGTATCATCTTGTCTTGAGTAAAAACCTCTCTCGGTTTTGTGAAATGTTTCTCCATCTGTCCGAGATCTGCATTTGAAAAATATGTCTTCAACAAGAAAGTCTAGAATCCAGAAATATAAGGTTCCAAGATGTCCTTGATTCTCCCAGTATGTAACAAATATGAGAAATATGGGAGAGTTTCTTGTTATTTTGCCCGTGTTGAGTATAAACCTCTTTCGGTTTCTCAAAATGTGTTCTGGTTTGCCCATAATTCACCTCGGAAGACGACTGGTCAAAATTACTTGAAATCTGGAAACTGAGACTTGAAAACTGATATACGTGAAACTGATCGAATTTGTCTGCAAATGGTTTAACCCCCAACTTACTTTCGCTATCCATTTCACAACAATCTATGTAGCTCTTATCTTTCATAAATTTTTGGAGTGTGAGGGAGTGGTTTTAAATTAACCCGCCTTTCACCCCGAAATGCACCTGGAGACGCCACGTAATCCCGAGCCAAAACCACGGTTTTCTTTTTGGCCCGCTTTCGGGAATTATCCTCCCCGCAATTTCTCCGCCCGAAACGATCTCTAACCGTTGATCTATAGCGCCCGTAATCTATGACCCGTCGGGTCCCATCAACTGCGCATTGCCGCTAGCTTTAGCCTCCTCCCGCTATAATATGTGGCCTTGTCTTCTAGTTTATCACGCTTCCACATTAGTTTAGCGCCTCGCTAAGTCTTGGAAACTGGATTTCTCACTGAAATTGTTATAGTGATAACACATCCTTCGTTTGCAGCCAGTTGATTAATCATTAACAGATAAGTGTTTTTGTTGTATTATTTATGATTATTCCTTCTGTAAATGGTTTATATGAATGTTGTGTGCTTGTTGTTGGCTTGAACAATTGCATTCATTTTTAATATATGTTGTTAGATGCATTTATAATTGTGATATATTTATTTTTATTTGATTATATTTATTCAATTCCATGTAATACAAAATTTATTTGATTATATTTATTAATTCAAAATATTTTGTATTGTGCATTTTATAATTTTGAATATTCGTTTTATATCGATTTTAGAAGGTTGAATATATATTGTTTAATTTTAATTTATATATAAATGTAAATACTGTAATTTTATTTGATTACATTTATTCAATTCCATGTAATACAAAATTTATTTGATTATATTTATTCAATTTCATGTAATACAAAATTAATAATAA
>SNQJ01S0028052.1:86843-98567 GCA_010110895.2 Picea sitchensis | reverse complement strand
GTTTTGGTCGAATATATGGGCTTCTTCCTCGGGAAGAGCCCAAATAAGACCTCAAAGATCAAAACATATCATAAAAATGAAATTTTCCATAGAAAATCGTATGGATTTGTAAAAACTTTGGATAAAATGCTCCTTTTGCATCGGTCTTCGTGCACATATAGGAAAACCGATTACTAATAGTCCCTCGGCCATAAGGGCATGGACTAATAAAACAACATGCATGTGGATTTCTACAACGATCATATGAATGGTTTGGCTTAAAATCTGATTATAAATAACCATATCTGTGGGTGGTGAGGAAAGATCTAAATTAAATCCGATGAGAGATTTGAGAAAGAAATCTGAAGGAAAAACAAGACCAAATGACAAAGATTTGTCCAAGTATAATTTCATTAAATAAACAACATGTTAAACTGACAAAAAATTTCCATGAAAACCATGGAGAGGCTCATGTAAAACTTCATGATAGAAAAACCTTTGACAACAATGAACTATGTACATTGTAGATAAATTTCCATCCATAGCATACAACAACCCAAGAAATCAGAGACCTAGAGTCCACCCAGAATGTTTTTATATAAGATGTGGAGGACGAGAGAAAGAATAACCAGGATAAGAGTTACCCTACTTGTAAGCTGCAACTGATTGATGCCTTCAAGGATGACCTACGATGAAAAAGAAAACCATATATATGAGTGGAGAGAGGGGACATAGTACATGCATAATTTCCTACCACCATGCCATCCATTTGAGGCGTGTGGTTAGAGTTTTCCTTTCAATTCCACTTTGAATTGACTAGTTATTATATTAAGTTTAGAGGCTCATCAAATTCCCCAATGAGTCATAATGATTATCACTTAGCTAGTTCATAGCTAGCGGTGCACTAATCCCTCCCTGGGAATTTAGTATTTTTAATTTATTGAGTGGAGGAAATTTGAACCGAGGATGGATAAACATGGCAGGCCAACATAGTATGCTTAGAAGATGTTGGGTTGGATCGATGTGGGAAAAAGGACATGCATGCATGGGGCGAGAGTCAGTGAGTCATATGAGCTACGTGTTTTTTCGGGCATGGAAATCCTAGGTTCACATGTCGAGGTTGGCATGGTATCGAGTGTTCTTCGTATGACCCCAAGGTCTGGTTTAGGTCACACTCACCTTGTTTGTTTTTAGACACCAATGAAGTCTGAAACTTAGCTTTTAAAATTTTAACCTGGCAGTCAGATTGTTGGATTTGGAATTAAAAAAAAAAGGCTTAACAATGAAGTCTGAAAATAGTTGGAATTCAAAAAATGAATTGGTCAAAACATAATTTCATTGATACATAACCAATAGGAGATAGTTTGTACATTATTTGCAAGTCCAAGATTTTCAAAGTTAGATAGTTTGTACAGGATTTTCAAAGTTCAATAGTTTGTACCTTAATTGTAGGTCCGAGATTTCCAAAGTTTGAGCAACAACTTCAACAAAGATGAATGACCCATGATGTATCTTCAACTCTTTGTGAGAGTATAATATTGTTCGATTGATTGAGTTGTATATAAATCAGTTGGTTTGGTTCTCTTGATCAAGAGGCAATCACACACAACAATAGCCACAACCAACAACAACTCTTAGGAAAGTAATGTAATGTTTCTCCAATTTGGGAGAGAAGAAGTATTTAAAACAATTCTTTGTACATTTTAAGAGGCTTTGCACTTATATACTTGGCTTTCCTCGCCCAAATACAAAACCACCACAAGCAATCATTTCATATACCCTTGCCACTAGTTTGGGCATGAAGTCGAAACTAATTTGCAATTGCAGGTAGGCCTCTTTTTTTATTGAGGCTTGTTGTTCCAATCAATCGAGCCAACATTGAGAGAAGGAAGAAATGGAATTGGTTTTAGAAGCAAAAATGGGCGACCAAAGGGAGCTGGTGTAAACAAGTATTTGTGTTTGCGAATGTGGTCGATTCTCCCCTACAGTGTGGAATGGGTCTGTTACCGCCTGAAGGCGGTGGAGATGTGGTCACATTTTTCAGAACTAGATGTGGCCGTATTTGTCAGACTAGCCCGACATTGAAATTTGGGCGTATTTGTCAAACTAGCTTGACATTGAAATTTGGGTGGTTGCGAAGTGTTAATGCACTCACAAGAACTTAGGTTATATCTGAAAAGAACTTAGAACTTAGTTTATATTTGAAAAGAACTTAGAACTTAGCTTATTATATCTGAAAAGAACTTAGAACTTAGGTTATATGTAAATCAAAATGAAAAAAATACTTTGGGAGAAGCGAAGTTTGCAATAAGACTTCTATTATAAGATCACTAAGAGAAGGAAGAAATGGAATTGGTTTCAAAAGAGGAAATCGGTGACTGAAGGGAGCTGGTGTAAACAAGTATTTGTGAATGCCAATGTGGTCGATTCTCCCTTGCAGTTCGGAATGAGTTTGTTACCGCCTGAAGGTAGTGTAGATGTGGCCGCATTTGTGAAACTAGCCCGACATTGAAATTTAGGTGTATTTATTAGACTAGCTTAACATTGAAATTTGGGTGACTGCGAAGTGTTAATGCACTCACAAGAACTTATGTTATATCTGAAAAGAACTTAAAACTTAATTTATATCTAAAAAGAATTTATAACTTAGTCATTATAAACGGAAATGTTGTAGACTAAAGGAAGCCACGTGGAATACCAAAGAGTTAGTAATAATTTTACATAAAAGTAGTTGGATTTTTCATAATGTTTTTAATAGAAGAGGTGGAAATTAGGATAACGTTTACTATTTGTCTCCCATTTCCGGCGAGTTTTGTTTTTCAGGCAAGTCAGAGTTTCAATGTTTCATAAATTGGTGGACTTGAATATCTCGGATGCTGTCAAGGGAATTGTTTATTCCATTAATTTTAACCAATTGTATTTATATTCCAATATAATTATATTTATATATAATGTATCTATATTCCAATATAATTATATTAATATAATTATATATTAATATAATTATATCTATATTAAGTGGTCTAAATGTTCTAAGTAGTTTAAATGTTTTTTGTTTTAGTTTTTTTTTGGATTTTTTTTTGTTTAATTTTATTTGAAATTAGGTTAGAAAGTGTTGAATCTACAGATTTGAGTGGTTAAATCTATACATCAAATCACTGTTTTATTTTGTATTATGGGAGATTTTGTTATTTCATTTGTTTATTGTTTAAATGTTGATATATACAATTTCGTCTTTTATATAAACGTAGAAACACTTGGAAACACCTTCTAAAATCATTACATATCCTTCTTCAATGGTTAGCTTGGCGACCGGGGACAAGACACTCTATTCTGTTGAGCAGAGATCATATTATGGGATTGGGGGAAGGGTCGATTTTGTCTGAAGAGTTAATCTCAGCGATCAATAGGAAAGGCGTTCACTACCTATATCAAGCATAATGTGAACCTCATGTGGGGATGGTTGGCTCAAATTGGATATCTAGTGCTGATCTGGATATAGAGGGATGTCTTTCTTTGGAATGGAAGCTTTTCCGTAGAGCTTTCATTAATGCTGGTGTATTATTAGCCGAGAAGCTGGATGAGCTTATTTTGTTGGGGGGAGATGCGTCGGGTCAGATTTATGTTGAAAACGTCTTTGTGGCCACAGAGAAAAAGAGATGGAACTTTGTGATAGGTGACTGGAGGAAAGCATTATGGTCCTGGGCTTACCCATTGAAAATTAAACTTTTTACATGGTTAATTGCCGAGAATAAAATTCTCACCCGAGATATTCTTCAGCGCAGAGGTTTCTTTGGTTTGAGTTTATGTTAGTTATGCAAAAAAAACATGGAGACTGCATACCACTTGTTTGTGGAATGTACCTTCGTCACTGCGGTCTGGAATAAGATTACATTATCCTTAAATCTCTTAGCTAGGTGGACTGGAGATACCCTATCGGGTTGTTTTAAATTCTGGAAAGATCAAAACTCTTCATATCCATGTTTACCAGCTGTCATTTGTTGGTTTATTTGGAAGGAAAGAAACCTTGACATATTTGAAGATGGTATTCCCAGTTCACAAAAGGTGGTATTTCTTTCGATTTCAGCCATGGGGGATTGTAATACAAAAACAAAAGCTGCCTGTTGCGGATACATTCTTGCAAATCTAGAAGGAGTTGGGGTGATTGGTTGGTTTGATGGAGTTGCCCAATCATTGAGCAATAATTGTGGAGTTGGTGGCAGAATTAGGATCAGTGAGCACATAAGTTAAAAATGGTTTTTCAACTGTGGGCCGGGAACTAATGCTAAATCCGAGCTCTTGGGAGCTTGGGCCCTCCTCACTCTGGCATATCGCCTTTCAATTCTGGAGATATATGTTCAGGGCGATTAAAAAATTATCATTGAATGGTTGAAGGGGAAGGGACGACTTCAGGAGGCTGCCTTGGAATGTTGGAAGGACTGTCTCAGGGAGATTATCAAGCTATTTCTAAAAATCTCCTTTGCTCATGTTTACAGGGAAGATAACAAAGATGCAGACAACCTGTCCAAATATTCGCTCTTACAAGCACCAGGGAAGATAGTCTATTATCTGTGTGATGAGGAACATGAGGGTCCTCATCAGTTTTAGATCTTTATTAGTTTGCATGCTCCTGGAATCTTGGTGTTTTATGGGAGCTTGAAGGACAACTAGCCTTTCCATGGCTAGATTATGTTTTGGTGCATTTTTTTGTCCTTTTATCGATTGACGAAGCTAGATTTAGCATTTGACATATGTAACTATGTTATTGCCTCTGATATTACTGACTGTTTTGGTTTAACAATGAGAAAGACATTTTCCGATTTATATTTTTGAAACAAATGTTTTGTAAAAAAACTATATATATAAAACATAATTTTCTATGGAAAAAAAAAAGATAATGGAAAACATACTTCAAAATACCTTTATGTGTGGAATGTTGACCTCCTTTTTTTATATTGTCCCAGAGTGCACATGTAACGATAGAGGGTGAATCGTTAATCACGTGAGATTACCGTTGAGTGTATGAGAGTGATAATTTTTATTAGAGTTGAGTGTATGAGAGTGATCATTTTTATAAGATTTTTGTTGATCAATTTTATTTGTGAGAGATCTTAAATTTGATTTATGTATAAAGTATATTCAAGAATAAAGTATGTGGTGGTTAAGTATTGTACAATGACATATCCACTAACACTAAAGTGAGTGTAGTTTCACCATGTCCTTTGGCTTATCTAACCCATATTGGCCCTTACTACCATGAAGTTCATAATAAGCTACAATTGAACCCAGACCTTAGACGATTCTTTAAACCCAACCGCCGAAATATGAACTTCATATTATGTTTATGTGTGTTTCTTTGTGGATCCAATCCTCCAAAGATCATGGTTAATAGCTTGGAGAGAGATTACGCACTAAGTAAATAAAATCGATGAGGTGATAAGCAAATTCAAAGAAGACACAACACTTATATTAAAAAAATTACAAAACAACTAAATAAAAAACAATTAAATCAACCCATGGGACAACATTGTAAGCATACCTTAACCATACCTCACTGGGATTTATCAAAGTTTTATACATGATAAAATACACGTGTATATAATTTATATATATCTTTAAATACTTAAAAACAATTAATAACATGAATCCAACCCATGTGACAACATTGTAAGCATACCTTAGTGGGATTTATCAAAGTTTTATACATGATAAAATACACGTGTATATAATTCATATATATCTTTAAATACTTAAAGAACAATTAATAACCTGAATCCATTGATAAAGATTTTTTATTAAATATTTTATATAATCTTTTCTTTGTTATGAAAATAGTTTTTTTTTATAATTTAAAATACAAATCTTAGAAATACGCATCCAAAGAACTAAGCTAGAAAAAAACCAATGTTGTATAAAATGAGTAAAATAATTGAAAGTAAGGTCAAAGAAGTGGAGACAAAATTCAACAAACTTAAAGAAAGAAAACTTGGGCACTCAGTTGGGGAAGTTAAGACAAAGCAATACATAGGCTTGTTATTTTTTAGGTCACTATTCTATTTTGTTTGTTACATTCTATTATATCTACAATTAAACTCAAACGTCTTTTAGTTTATCAAGTAAACCATGCTTACATTCCCTTTGTAGATGATTTTTGAAGTTCTCCTTCAAATTTTTAATTTTCATCTCCCTCTAAGTATAGAGAGAGTTGGCGACCTTTCATTCTTGCATAACTATTGCATGTGCATGGTTTTTTCCATCCTCTATAAGACCCAAATGCTTATCCCATGTTGCTGTAAATATTTGACACATTGTTGCATAAAGTGTTTCCAAACACTCTTTATCCTTATCTTCCTGCAATGTTTTTTGCAAAAGGGAATGTGTCATCTTCTCCCGGGCAACAACTCTCTATTGTTTATTTGCCTCAAGAAGAGTCAACATGTTTATCTTTGCGTGTTGCACGCATGGTTCAACTTTTTCTTCCAACTCCTCATGCTTCGTCTTTGAAAGTACCTCCTTCTAGGCTTAGGTTTTGAAGGGTTTACTGGATGTTCTAGTAGTGTTATTTTATTTCCCTTGGGTCTTAGGATGTATTTCATTCATCTCCATCACCCATATCTATAATTTCTAATTGTTCTCATGACCATAGAACATCATTTGTACCAGGATAAACCAATATTGGAGAAGAAAAACACTTATCTATTGTTCGGTGCTATGGACTACATCATCTTTAAAACTGCTTGGGGTAAAATCATGAATCTGGGTAACACTTTCATGACAATCGGGTCTCCAAAATTTCTAGCGGCAATTTTTCGGCCGAACAAATGTTACTTTCGGCCGAAATTTTTTTCGGTAGAAAATTTTCACGTCAAATTTAATGGTGCCCTCAAAATTCGTGTACAATGTTTTTTGGATGAATTCTTTTCCCGTGGTAAGACTATTTCGGCCGAAATACTTTTCGGCCGAAACGTTTATTTTTAACGGATTCCGTTAAAAACTAGGTTTCGGCCGAAAGAATATTTCGGCCGAAAACTTGAAAATGGGACTGTTTGCAGGAAACTGCAAATTCTCTCCATCTTACTTCATCTTTGGAGGTAGCGGACTCCTACAAATACTCAAAATTTAGTTGAGAATTGATACCAACATTTTTAAAATTGAATCTACTTTCATTGGGTATAATTTGTTTTCATTTTCATTGTTTTTATCTAATTTTATTTAATTTTATAAAAAAATCACTGCATAATATTTTTAGGTGAGATTATGATTTGGTGAAATGAAAAAAACGTATCTCTAAAAATACACAATGGAAAATTATGGAAAAATTATATTCATAATTTTTAAAATGTTCTCGTCAAAAGGGTATTTTTAGATTTTACTTTTAAGTAAAAATTAAGATAAATACAAGTTGTAGAAAAACACGTGTTTAAAATATGCAACGTTTTCAACTTGGTCAACTTAAAAAAATTATAGAAATTATAATATTCATCCATTAGATTCAAAATTATAGTCATAATAAAATAGAGTCTCTGTAGATTGTTGCTGTTTTGTATATTTCATTTCTTAAAACATAAGTTTATCACCGGATACATTGTTGTGAAAACAATAACTCATTATCATTCATTTTCATGTTTATGAACATATTGTTAAACAATTGTCAAATTGACATATCAAAATCTAGATAAAAAAATTGAAAATAGTCATTATGAAAGATAACAAATTATTTACAAGTTTTGTTTTCGTAAAAGTGAAATTCTAAATAAAAAATACTTTTGTATGCGGAAGTTGAAAGAACTTGTGAAAATCTGATTTTTGTCATAAAACAAACAAAATGTTACTGACTTCATGATTTTACCCCTTGGTAATTCTATGTAATATTGTGTTTTATAGCAAGACAATGTTGTGGTATTCAATAGATCTACAAATAACCAAGATGTTGTATTGGCTCTAGGGATAACCTAGATGTTGTAACCGCAAATGTTCAAGACGAAACAAACATTTCCATGGCAAATTTTCAAATAAAATAATTTAATCGTAATATTTTTATTAATAACATTGTATAAAATCTCCCCTCATTTATGACATTCCTCATTTAAAGCATTGGGGAGTATGCTAGTCTTATTATATCTATAAAATGTTTTTTATTAAAAAATAAATTAATATGTACTTATTTAATATAATTAAAAAATGCCCAAAGGGGTTGGATCAATGGTGGAAAGCGAGGAGTCACCGTTGGGCAAGGTTCAATTCCATTGATTTACACCTAGATCCATGGGAACCTTGAGGTAGTGTTCAAACATGTGGTTGCTGAGATATATTGTATTAAATAGTATCATGACCCGTGCACGGACATAAGTGGATCAATCCCACCCCATGTCCTTAAAAAAATTTAATAGTGGCAGTTACATTAAGGCGTACATGTTGTTAAACAAATCCTTGGTTAGTCTCGATGAGAGTAATAATATTACCCAAAGGTTGTGCCCCATTTTGAGAGGTCGCACCTAGGAGTTATAGTGGTAGCCACCGAAATCGACTGTGTGTCATGCGAGTCTGAGATGGAGTGCCGTTAGATTCAACTTAGTCATATATATATATATATATATATATATATATATATATATATATATATATATATCAAATTTATTTATAAATAAAATATTGTAAAATATGATATTTACATAAAAAGTATTTTTATAACGTAATTGTAAATATGATATTTACATAAAAGTATTTTTATAACGTAAATATAAATATGAGTGTGTAGGTTTTCACAGTTAGTTATAATGTTGCTTGATATTTTTGGAGATAAACCGTGTATAAAATTTTATACACAGTTTTTCTCCAAAAAGTTCAAGCAACATAAATATAAATATTTCAACAACAATAAAAATTGTATTTTTAAATATTCATATAAGTTGTGAGTGAAATTATAATTAACATATATGAAGTTACATTGAGGAAAAATTGATGATAGGCGGGGTAGAGAGTAGAGTTAGGTAAGGATGCAGCAGGTTTTGGTGTGTTGGGTTCAAAGTAGGCAGTGACAACTACTTCCATGAACACAATGGTTGTAGGTACCTAGTCAGAATCAATTAGTAGATCATTCAAAGACATCGTCATGGGAAAGATAAACTTGAATCACACTAGATTTGAAATGGGGAAGGGGGACATGAAAGGACCCAATGGAGGAGGGTGCACCTGATAGGAAGAAAGAACAAGAGAAACAATCCAAAAAAGATTGCAGAATGGATGCCTGGATAAAAACAAAGAAAACCCCATGTATGAAGTCACATCCCCCAACATTGGTTAGTACATTCAATATATTAAATATCATGCACTAATAGAGAAATTTATGGGCATTTAGCCCTCTAAGAAAGATTTAATAGGTTGGGTCAAATCTAGGTGGAAACCCAAAGGCCAAATGGAATTAAAACTAGGATCCAAGGGCTTCTTCACAACCACATTTTCTTGCATAGAAGATGAGACAAAATCTTTGAGGAAGGATCTTATTTCTTCAATTTGGCAGGTTTACATTTGAGGTCACTACAAGGAAAAGACCTTTTAGCGGAGGTTTCTAGTGTTACAAAATTGGAAAAAATTGTCCAAAAAACCTCCGCTACAATATCAATTTTCGATAGCGGATGTTTTTGTGGATACTATAACAGAAGTTGATTATAACAAAAAAAATATGGGCAGACAAAGGTGTTAGTAGATGTTTACAAATCTGTGTGTTTGTATAAGGCACAAGCACCGGTGCATACATACACCTACAACATCGGTGTTGTATAGTTAATGTCAAGCATTGGGGCAGTAAAATATGAAATCACCAGTGAAGTAAAATATTTAAGCATTAGGGTGTTTATCTTATAAGCACTAAGGCTTTAACATTAAAACGCACCGGGGGAGTTAGAAATAACTAAGCACCAGGGATTTCTGCATAGAATGCACCAGTGGGTTATTAATAAGAAGGCATCGATGCTATATAAAATAATATGCATCGGTGCGTTATAGGGAAAAACGCCCCGGTGCATTAAAAGTCGAAAGAACTAGTGCTTTGTCGTAACAAACAAGCCCTGATGCTTATCAATAACACAATAGTGTTGATGTGTATCAATAACACATACGCATCGATGCTTCATATAAGATTAACGCACCACTGGCCAAATTTTTAATATAATTTTGTGGTATTAAATTAATGTTGAAACCAGTGCTAATTGATTACATAAAAGCACTGGTGTGAATTTCATATGAAATGCATCAGTGAGTTCTAATATTAAACGCGTCAATGAGATTAATAATTAAAATAAACCGAGAAACATCGACCTATGATAGTGCAAATATTGTAATTTTTAATTCCATTATTTATCAAAAAAACTACATATATCTTATATTTTGATTAGTGAATTTGGATATGATGTTTGGATTAATTTGTTATATCATCAGATTTTGCATGTCTTCATTATAATATTTAGTCATCCATATATTTAATCAATGATGTAACATTTCACATCGACATTGAACAATGCAATAGAATACATTAACATATTTTATTATATGAATACGCGGGTCTTTGTCATACAAAACATGACACTTATCGGTAATCCATTGTCTTTCAATTGGAACACTATGTCCATTACATTAAACACAAATGTCTGATTTTCATAGATAATTATTTCAAAAAATTACAATTGCAGCTTGCATTGATATCCAAATATATTGGTCACCATTCTTCACTGGAACTGTTGTTAATGCTCGAGCTACTTCCATGCCTTGGGTTATTTTGTTGAATGTTTAGTTGATTGTCTCGATTGTTTTGTTCTTCTTGAAGTTCTATCTACAAACATAAAAATAAATTGTACTAAGTCTATCTACATTAGTGAGAATAATGAAAATTCAAATAAATAATATACATGAATGTAAATTGAAAAGCGATGTACCTCCAAAGCAAGAATTGACTCATGAATCATACACATGTGTTCAAAATCAAATCTCATGCCTTGTTTAAGCAATTCTTCTATTGGCTCAGTTCCATACTTTGTTTCCTGCAAGTTTTATACCCCATAATAAATCATATATTTAATATAAAGTATTATTTTTGTTTCATTAATTATAAAATGATAGAAGTAAAACAACATAGATTATAATTATAAATTCCACAATTAATTTTTGATATTCTAGCATATACTCACAACCCTTAATTAACCTAATATCAATCAATTTTTTCAGATGGCTCTTCTTTGTATGTTAGCACCTGTTTGAAGACATTCAAGGATGGTTGTTGTAAAACAACTTAAAATATACAAAAAAAAAAAAAACCTTAAGTTGTTATAAGGAATTAACAATTACTCACAAACTTTGCTATCAACCATTTTCTTCCTTGTCGTCTAGTTTTATGTGCAGAATGAGTTCCATTTTCTTTTCTTTTCTGTAAGATAATATTTGAAAATTAATATTTAATGTTTAATTAATTATTTGTACCTAATAGAAAATTTTAATGATTACATACATTTGAAGCACGTTTTTGTTGAGATAGCTCCTTCTGCGATGCAATTATGTCCAATTCTTTGACCAACTCCTTGTAATCCTTTTTGGACATTCCTATTGATATATTTCAGATATCATCTCGTTGGTCCTCTGGGATTTTCTATAATTTTCCTGAAAAATAACATGAATATAAAGTATTTTTATATTGATATATGAAAACTAAATATCACAAAATTGATATTTTAATAAATGAATACTTATATATAT